>JASCQY010000232.1:21407678-21420282 GCA_030264315.1 Sardinella tawilis
TTTTAACCCCAAAAACTATTCAAGGACTTTCAAGGATGGTGTCTTTTTATGCCCATTTTCAAAAACTTTCCAGGGCCTTGAACTCAATTCTTCAGATTCAAAAACTTTCAAGGATTTAAAGGACCCGTGGGAACCCTGATTACATTATGGAAAATAATGAACTTTATCACGATTTGCTAATTTTTTGAGAAGGACCTGTAGGTACCCACCCAACCATTTTACCCAGAAAACTTTGAGACGTAGGCCTAAATGCAATGGCAGTCCAAAACATCTTGTCTGATGTTTCATGTTTTTATTCGCGGCCACCCACTCTCTCCAAAAGCATTCTACATCTAGCTTATGATTTCCCATTAGTTTCAGCTTATTGTTATGAAATTAACCTGGTGAAAAACGGGACTCAGTTGTGTTCATTCTCAGGTTGAACCCTTCAGCAGCAAGAAAGAGAGAAAGTCCGGACAAAGTGCTCATTTCCACACTGTGAGAGGAAGACAGGCGTTGTTGTCCAGACACAGACGGACAAGTTCACGTTAGGGAGCAACGTTAGTAGTGTTATCCACAAGTCATTAATAAGCAGGCTAACGTTAGGCAATCTCATTCAAAGTTGACGCTATCATCTGTTGGCTATTTATGTAGGATTTCTTATTACATACCTGTCTTAAGGTAAAGTAATTATTACCCGTTGAAACTTTACATTTCCCATGAACGTTAAGTAACTTGTCATCAACGTTAATGTGGTCTCGGAAATCATCCTCCAAAACTTTGTTTATTCACAATCTAACGTCCACGTTGTGTTAGTGTTAAAGTATAGTAACGTTATATTTTAATAAGCGGTTGGTGTTTTGTTTGTAGTGTTAAATTTGCGCTAGCCCAGTAATTTAGCAAACATCATTTGTAGATTTAATTTACATTGCTGTGACAGCTAGCGTCATTGAACTAGGGACTTAGCTAGTTAGCTAAGGTTACTCATTTTCGCCTGTGTAAGTTACAATATGGAGTTAATGTTTGGGCAGAGAAGAAAGGACTTTGTATAGGATTACTTCTGATCAATGGTCGTTTAACCTCAGAAAGAACCGTCGCGAACAAACAAAGACCTTATACCAATTGGTACTTGTGATGTATCAGACTTAAACGCTAGCGTCCATCTTTTACATGCACACACACGCAAGCCAACGTAGACGTCAAGGACTCGAGTCGAGACACGAGTTGGCTGGCTTGGCTAACATTAGCTAGCTGACGAGAGTGGCTCATCAAAACGAAGCAAGTTGCTTAGCCAACATGTTCGTAATACCGACTTTGATAATGCATACATGTCTGAAATAGTTTTAACGTAAACATTAGTGTTACTTATCAATGTCACTGAATAGTGCCTTAACTGTAACAATTAGCGGTCACTTATTCGAACAAGTCGTATGTAGGTAGTGAATCATATAGCTAACCTCGTACATTTTTCTGTAGCCTCTCTGGCTTCCTGCTAACGTTAGCCTGTTTGACGATACAGATACGTTACTCATATCAGCGACCGCCAGGCATCTGCATCCGGTCCCGTCGCAGCAAGGTTGTTTTTCTTTTCGATTATTTTGAGGTTGTGGAGCGAATTTATCGTCCATATTTCTGGCTTCTGAACTGGAAATCTACGACATTAACCATCGGGACAAAGGCCGATTGTAGGGATCACAAGCGCGGTGAGTGAAGTATAACGTTACAGGCAATTTTAGCCAATTAGCGTTAACTGATAACTGGCCTGGGTAGTGATAGCTAACCTTAACCTGCTAGCTCTTCCTGATTGTTTTGTACTGTTCCGAGAGCTGTAATGTCAGTCGGTCTAAATTAATTTACTCCATCCTCACTTTGAGTTTAAGTCTTTGTTTGGTGGAACATGTTCATTCTCAAAATTTGGAAATATGGTCCGCTTCTTCTGACACGTTTACTTGACAATCCTGACGTTAGCGGGCTAACGTTAGCTAAATTGAGCTGGTGTGAATGCTGCTAGCAGCTAACTGTATACGATAGCTAACGTTAGGTCATGGTATGTGAAATGTAACTGTCAAGGTGGTGTTTTGACTGCGTGTTGGTATTTTGTTAGTAATTATGTTGCTCAGATATTTTTTTCTTGGAAGTTGACTATGTGGACGTTAACGCTGGTAACGTTATGGTTTGAAGCAGAGACTCCCCACATTTGACATCGTTTAGGATGGAGCTCACGTAAATTAGCGTTAATGTTATACGATACTCTACGTGATGTGGTCTGACTTTACATCGGTAAATTGTAGGCCTTTCAACAGAAATCTGTGTTTTTTAAAGATCCTCTAGAACTGGCTCACCGCCCAAAGCGTTCACTCTCGTAACGTTACTGCTCTTACTCCAGTTTAACGTCACATGTCATATAGGTAACTTTAACATGTTTTCGTCTTCTAATGATTTATTTGACGTTTTGTTTGAACCGATGTCATGCTCCTGCAATTGTTTTTACAATACGCAAACATCTACGGTCCTCCTTGTCCAAGTACGAGCATCCGACCATAGTTACGTAAGGATCACTCACTACAGGCCATCAGACGGGGCGCAGTCGTGAGGAAACGGTCATATCGCTGCATGCACAGAGGCTAGCATGCTGTGGTCATACTGTACCATGTTTACATTAGTCCTACAGGCGCTTAACGCACCTTGCACTCCTGGTCGGTGTGCCACAGACTTGTCTCTTATTTTCTGGTAACGCATAAATGAGTTGTCCAAAACTTTGTTTTCTTTTTCTCTTTTTCATTGGGATGTTGGTCATGTCAGTGTGTTGCCATATATCTATGTTGGCAAAATTTTGCATGATGATTCATGCACGTTTCTGTATATCTTTAATTTGGAAAGGAATTATTTTTGTTTATGTTATGTTTATGTTATTTATGTTTATTTTGTATTATTTTATTATTATTTTATTCATAGATTGATGTGGGTTTTTTCATGCCCGATGCTGATAGTGATATTTAGGAGTCAGAATCAGCCTATGGCTGAAAGGTGCACTATGAGATCCTGCATGATGTCACTTTTGTTGACATTCCACAGACAAAAACAAACAACGGTATTCTTAAATTCATGCTACTTAATCAACTTTTTTCATGGGCCCCCACCCATATGTGAATGCTCACTAACCCCCACTCCTCCCCTAACCATCTTGTTGGTGTTACATTTATCTCATAGGGCACCTTTGCATGCTTAAATGTCACTCTAAGACTTAGCTTAAAGCTATGTCCACACACGTCGCTACTAGCCACTCGCTGAGCAACATCAGTCAATAAATAGTGTGTGTCCTAGTGATGGAATGCCTGGACAGGCGAGAAGAGTACGAATGATACGATGTTGTCTGTTTTAAGTTCAAATTATTCCAGTTTTGCACGAGTAGCGACGTGTGTGGACGCAGCTTTACTTTAATTGTAGTTTCACTCATTCATCTAATGCAGGGGAATCATGGACACATGTGAAGACAAGTAATAGCGCTAGATTGGCCCTGAAATAGGACTCCAAAGTTACTGTCATTTGCCATGTCCGTTATAATAATTTATTAGCCTGGCTAACACCAGCCTAAATCTCAAGTGAGATTTAGTCTGGGGACCATCTATACATTTTCTCGTACAGGATTTCAGGTTTCGTTTGTCCAAAAGTTAGCGCATCGTCTTGCCATCTCTCCCCATTGTGTGATTGGTTCCCAAATTCATGTAAAAATTTTGGCCATGGTCTCCAGGCTGTATGGGTATTCCCAGGCTAATAATCTATGGGATTTTTTCCTGAATTTTTTTGGAAATTTCCTTGGCTGATTTGACCTAGTACTATATTCTCATTCCTATGTAGTAGGTCTAATCAACTCACACTAGAAAGTGATTGCCTCTGCTCGCTACTTTGGGACTATTTTCGGGTGTTGCATTGCTACATTCGTTGATTATTACGCATAACCCCTAGCATTTGGGATGGCCCCTTCTGCTGTCCTGGTTTCCTCCTTGAATAACTACCACAAAGGAGTTTTTCCTTGCCCGTGTTGCTCTTGGGTGCTTCTTATCAATGTCTGTAAAGCGTCATTAGACAATTCTATTGTAAATGGACTGTGTAAGTTCTGACAAATTCTAGGGAACAAATACTAGGAACCGACTTAAAACAGCAAAAGTTGCTCTGATCTAATGTTTGACGCGGGAAAAAAAGTCTTGTGTCTTTTTCTGGAGTCCACTGTGTATGCTTCGCCTTTTTTCATTCTGCAGTTTTAGAAAAATATAGGTTATTTTAGGCCAATCATATTTAAACTAGAATGTTGGAAAAATTAATTTTCAAATGTATAGAAGTTGATCCTCTATGCTCATAACTATTCACAGTAACAAAAATGCTGAAACTTTGGCAAGGTGTTGTACCTTTCTCTTCCATCTCTGCAGGTAAACAAGACTCATTCTTGCAAAGAGGCTTAAAAGGGTCAGCCCTGTCACCTTGTCTCTTACTTAGCCATTCATACCTAGACTGGATACATTACCCCCTCCCTTTCATCTACTTTACCGTCTGGCAAAGGCGTATTGCTCATTCTACTGTTTTTCTTTTCTTTTTTTTTTTGCTCAGAGTGCTGTCTGTGCTATTAGCTATCAGAACTATGTCTGACTTTGAAGGTATTAGGCTAAATGTGGTGATGGGGACGGCACTGAAGCAACCCTGTGCACACTTAGATACGTAATCCCCTGATCCTCTGGGCTGGAAGCAACTGTCCCTGTTAGCCTGGCTGTGTACTTGATCAGTGGCTGGCTGCTCCAATGCCTCCCACAGACCCCTAGTTTGAGTAGGAATAAGACTGGTGAAAAACACTGGCTGCTGGATACTTGGCCCTGTGTAAGTATTTACAATGAGCAGAAATGACCCATTTCTTCAAGCTGTAAACTTTTCTTAGGCTTGGCCTCCATTTTCGATGCTATTTCCCATGTCTCCTTGGTATTGTGTCTTTTGGGCAGAATCGATGAGTTGATTCATTGATTGATCTTAGTTGTCATTGTTAAGTGTTTATCACTTAATGTTTTATTTGTTTTCATCACTCTTTTTCTAAAGAATTCTGAAATTGCTGCTTCATATTCTTCAGCCTGCCTATTCCTATTGTAAAGTCAATATCTTTGGTATCTTTTGGGAAGAACGTTGGGCTTTCTGAAACATTGATGGTTGATGGTAGATTTGGCTGTATCGAATTGTGAAAAGAAGTTGGTTCCATCTCTAATGGTCTGTTAAGATTTATTTTTATTTTTTTTACTTAAAGCTACATGTCACCTTTTGATGCGATTTCCACATTTTAAGAGCTGTTGGCAAATACATTTTCTTTTGACAGTATTATCCTCAATATCTGGGTAACAGTTGGGTATGGTATCTTGGCAGCAAATGAAATTCTAGAGGCCTTTAGAGCTTCCTCAAGTCTATCCTCCTGTGCCTATTAATTACATAGTTGCTTGTCCTGCACATCTATTTTGCACTTGTTGTTTGGTGCGTGGTATGGCTGCTTCTGGTACAACCACAACACAGCAATATGAAATATTCATGTGCTAGGTTGTGTCATTCAAGTCAGCTGGATGATGTAGGATTCTGTTCTTTGTGTTCAGTGCCTGCACTGTGAATGCCAAATCCTTTCCTCAGTCTCTCAGTGGTCTAAGACAACATTGCAAGGTTTTCTGTAGATAGCTGTCTGAATTACTTACTGAGGTTTCAGTGGCTTGTTTTATTAAAGCAGTTGACAAATGTTGTTACTTAACCGCTGCAACATTGTTTTATGAAATTTCTTGTAGTGTGCTCGTATGGGTTGGCCACAAGGTTCATTTGAAGTCTTGCCCATATGGAATGTGGATATGGTTGTTGCGTTTGTGGGTGTTTTACCTCCGCCAAGGAGGTTATGTTTGTGTCTCTCTGTTTGTTTGTTTGTTAGCAACATAACTCAAAAAGTATGTTACAGATTTGAATGAAAATTCCACATAATGTGTGTATTAAGACAAGGAACAGATGATTACATTTTGGTGGTGATGCGCAACACCATCTGGAATTTGCATTGGTCAGTGACCCATATGCCGTGGTGGAGGTCTGCACTCTCTGACTGCTTTTTTAGTGTTTGCCAAGAACTTACAACCTGAAGAAAGAGTCTATGTGTGATGGATAAGTCTGCTCAGGAATTTGATGGAATGTAATTGAATTTCTGCCTTTGAATCAGTCAGACCAACAGAAGTTCTGATATATGCTGTGATGGCACGGTCACAGGTGCAGGCTATGAAAAGAATGCATGAAGTTATTTTTGTGATTTTGGATACCTAAAGGCCCAACAGTTTAAACTGACAATGGGTCATCCCAATGTCAAGTGTCCAAAATCTTCCATTTGACCATCTTGGATTTGGCTCACATGCTGCCCAACACTTTAGCTCCCAATTCAACAATAGTTTTGTCATAATTTATTATTTTGTTCCAGCCAAATCTGAAATCGTCACATAAATGCAGATACTTGACATGGGATGACCCCAGTGTCAGTTATTCTACAAAGGTAACATCAAATTACAAGGGTTTTCTTTTTGGTCAGGCTTGTAAAAGCTTTCGTGGAAGGATCCTTCATTATTCTAAACAAGTCTTGTTCCTAGTGGCTCAAGATGAAAATAGCCTCTAATCTTATCTGATGGCGCTGCACTGCCACTAGGAGATGTTGTGATGTAAGGGTCAGAGCTTCTCAAATCCTATTTGCCTTCAGTGTGCAACACATTTGAGTCCACTGGAAAATCTTGAATGATGACACAGGCCAGAGATTAGCGTGCAGCCGCCTTGTCTGATCAAGTGCTCTGACATGAACCAGACACACTGACACATGACCATAGTGGAGACACTGCATGGGCTCCACAAGGGCAGCCTGGCCACTCAGCTCTTAGAGATGGATAGATAGATAGACAGATAGATACTTTTATTATCCCATAGGAAATCAAGGCATCCTGTAGCATCCATTACATTACACAAAGAACACAAAACACCCATACAGTACACATTGGACGCTATAGTGCAGTGCAGCTGTCTGAGGTGTTAGAATAGTGAAGGAATGAGGGGGAGGATGTAGTTGTGTGAGGGAAAGTGCGTCCAGCCCAACTGCAAGAGATGTCACAGCAAGGACATTGCCAGTGCAGTCCTGGTTATACATAAATAAGCAGATTTGAGCTCTAGCAGTTAAAACATCGGAATATCAAAAAGCAACTTTAAAATAGACACTCCTCTTTGGAGTTTTCAGACATGCTTTGTATTGGGGGCCTGTTCAACAGGTCAGTATATTCCTGTATTAACCAACAATACATTTCCCACTTCTTAACCCACTTCTATTTTCCATAGGGTGTTTGCCAGAAAAAGAAGAGAACTTTCACAAAAAGCAATGACTTCAATTGTATTTGTTATCCTTTTGTGGCTTCCATTATAAAGCTGCTCACCAACTGTCTCTGCTTTCACTTTTAGTGATGTCGTGAATCTGTAGGCCTGCTTGTTGATAGGACATACAGTACATCAGGCTGCCCAGACTTGGAATGTACACAACTATATAACACTGATAGCAGCAGTGTAGACCTTTCATAGGGGATCTCAATTGGCATGTGGATAATCCAGAATACACCTAGGCCAAGGAACATGCACAGTGGCCAACACACTCTCATGGTCATAGCCTTGACCTTGTCATCACAAAGGGTCTCATGCAACACAACACTAGACTACAGTATACAGTATACTGACCAGAAGACACAGGGCCACTACGCCGAGTACACTGGAACCTATAGGCTTCATGGCCTAGTAGCCTAGAAGAGGCTTTACTACTTAGGTGTACCAGACCAACCCCATTCTTCCAGTCACTCGATATTTCACTTGATATTATTCAAGCTGTGTGCAGAGGCTACGGTAGCTATGAATTAGGCCAACTGTTTGGTTTGGCTTTGATTCAGCAGGGAAGAGGGGTGATGCAAATTGTCGGCCTGTTGTCAGTGTTCAATTGATGTTGTGTTTGTTTCCAGGATTAGAGATGCTTTACAAAGTCCAAGCACTTACTAAGTACCAAGGACAATTGTTTCTTTTTGTGTGTGTGGCAAAATGTGTGGACTGTTTTGCACCATATCATATCGTCTGGCATTGAATCACCGACTTGCCTGGAAAAAAGATGGTAGAGCAACAGCGTTAGTTGTTTCATGGAATGCAAAACCGGAGAGGCCTGTTCAACACCTTGTGTCCCCAACAAACAGCCTCCTGTGGGGTCAAAGGGGAATTTGCAGCCTGTTTTAAACTGACTTATCAGTATCAAAGGAGCTGAAGAAGGCTGTCTTGACCCAAACGTCAGTGAAGTGAAGTGAAGTGAAGTGAAATTGTTGAGAGAGTGCTTGCCTTATTCAAGTTCTGATGCTTATCAGACATATTTCATGGACTAGATTGGATAAAGGGGTAAAACCTTTAGTCAAGGGTAGGGAACTCTACATTGCATTGCTCATGCTTTTGAACACTGCAAATGAAGAATGTTTGTGTTTTAATACATGGCATGAAGATGAAAATGGATCTATAGATGAGGTCTGAGTTTTATTCACTTATGGCACCATGCAATTTCAGATGGACCGTAAGCTTTTGTAGCATTCAGTACTCGTTTTTTTTTTTGTTTGTTTGTTTGTTTGTTTTCATTTGGTTATGTAAGTTGAGATGGTGCATGAGTGGTGTGTGTCATTGGCACAGAAAGATCAAGCTCATAATAGCAGTTGCTGGAGTGGGGGTGTGTGGGGCGTCCAGCCAGTAGCCTGCTGTCTTTCAACAGCTGCTCTCTTGCCTAGTCCTATAAGAGCAATATTGTAATATTCCTTAGTTATGCCTGCACATCTCCATGGGATAAAAAAGGTCTTTGAGTGCTATAACATAGTTTCCACTGCAGTGTAGACAAGGATAGGGCTGGGTATCAATGCAGATATTCTGAATTGATCTGATTCTGATCCATGCAGCCAAGTAGTTAGTGACAGTGACAGAGCGCAGGTGAAAAAGCCTAAAGTTGGAGACTGGAATAACGTGCAAATGTTGAAATTGGTTGTCATTTACCCTAACAACACTGCTTCTTATCTTGTTGAGAGGCGTTTATGTTCTGCATAATGACAATTGCACTGTCTGGGAATTGAGTAGGAATTGCTGCAAACGTGTCGTCATCTCCTACACTCAAATGAACAAAATCCTAGAGAAATTATTTTTAGAGAGGCAGGCCTACCAGCGCACACATGAAGGATTTAGTTGCATTTCGTATCAACAGAGAACCACTCACTAACAAGCTTGAATTGCACGCACATCTTTGTTTTGCACTGTGCTTTGTCTAATGAAACAAACGTGACCTAACCGCAGCTTATCACAAAAGTAGCGAATATAGGCTATTAAGCAGACATACTGAAAGACTTTTTTTTTTTTTTTAACCCAGCCCTAGTCAAAGTTCCAAAGATGGTACTTCACGTTGTGTCAAATCATGCCTTATAGGCCTAGGGTAAGTGTACCATTTAAGCCCACCAAAATCTAAATTTCTATGCTTCTCATTGATGTCAACACAGTTTGCCAGGGAAATACCTTATCAAACTGAAAGATTTACCTCTCATTTGACAAGGTATTCATTCATTTTTATCGATTTTAATAATTAATAATCGATATAATACAGATATTTTACAAAATATGTCAAAATTATGGCATGGGCTTAATAGGTACATGGTACCATTTAAGCCCACTTGGTGTTGCAATTAAACCCACTTCATAATCTTTAAATTAAATATAACAGAGTATGGCTTTACAAGAATAAAAATCAGCGTTCATCAATTCAGATTTATCAGATTATTTATGTATAAAACATGTTAAATGAATAAGATGTTTGATGCCAACAAATCACTCCTCTAGACTCTGAAAACATAATTTGTTGTACCCATGAACTAGCAAGCTAGCAAACTTGCCCCTTCAACATAACGGGAGTAGCTATGGTGACTTGCGATTAGCAATGTACTATTAGCAATGTGGCAGTTTTTAACTACTACTCAATGTAAGGTACCTATTAAGCCCACTAGTGTACCATTTAAGCCCGCCAATAAAAAAACATCAAATTTTGGTAACTGTTCAATTCTCTCAAAAGGGATGAAAGGTTTGTTAATATGTAGATTAATGTATTGCCATTTAGAAAACATTGTTTATACACACCTGACATGTTTCATTTTTTGTCAGTGTATCACTCAACAAGGCTTATGATTTAGCCTAATTGATGGATTAGCTCTGTGCTTTTAGCCCATAAAATGCATCTTTCCAAATGTAGAAAAATGGCTTAAAATCACAAAGTATTATGTCTTAAAATATCAAATCATTTACCTCTCATTTTTCATAAAATGAATGAATTCTGAAGAAAGTGGCTAAAAACAGTGAAATGAAGTTCGAATGAAGATGAACATTTTGTGGGTTACCTAAACACTATGTGCAAAAATCTTCGTCTAACTTAAAATTGGCTGATGTAATTGATCTGAAATTGAAAACACAACGAGTTAACAAACTGCTGGATTGAATAAAATGATAATTTGAACTAAAATTGTTTTTATTTTTGTTAAATTTGACTTCCAAGTTGAAAGTGGGCTTAAATGGTACGTGGGCTTAATGGGTACACTTGCCCCTAGCTGTTCTCTCCCTAGCTGTACTAAAACATGGCCTTCTGTTGCTAATTGCTGGTATGATTTTAGTTGTGTAGCAATCAGTTACATCTTCCCACTGTTAAGGTCTTTTAGATTTAGATTTAGCTGTATAAGATGAGTATTGAAATAATAAATCAAGAAATCAGATTTTGTTTTGTATTGTCCAGGTACCTCATTGGCTAAACCCTCTTGTGGCTCTGTTAATTTCTAATCTTGCAATATATCTCAATGTTGTTTATACCACAGTTTGTAGTGAAGATGGAGATATAGCCAGTGTCCCATCAGTGTATTCCCTCCTGTCTTTAGTTTCCTTATGTCATGACATTTTCTGGGATCATAAGTTCTGGGATCATAAGCCTCGCATTTACTGGCTGCATTTCAGTGCCCTGACCACTCCGTTACATGGATATTGGCGAATCCAATATCTCCGCAAATACTCCAAATGACATCATGATCATAAATCTTGAGAAACGACGTGTGTGGATGTGGGTTTAGTCCATTTATTTTGGATAGCACACATCTTACAGGAAATTCAGTGTTGATGCCTGACCTCCTTCTGTGCCATGCACGATTCCTCATCCTCCATGGTTGCAGCTCCTGTACCTGGGACCTTAAACATTTTTCATTCCCCACTGTAGTGCCTTATCCTAGTTTTGGTGTGCTTGAAGGTAGCTGTTTGATGTGGTTTGTCTGCAATTGCGCTATGTGTCTTTGAAAGTGAATCTCTCCCTCTCTTTTACTCAGCAGTTGGCTGGCAGTGCCGCTCGTGGGGGCGGAATCGACTGGCTGCTGGTGGGTGTGGCCGCCGGGCTGGCTCCACCCCCTCCTGGCGGCAGCCTGCGCTCTCAGCCGCCCCCTCCTCCCCGCTCGCCTGGCCTGCGCGCCCGTGCCCATGCCCCCAGTGCCTCACGGGCCTCGAACGCCATGTGCGTCCCGCACAGCATGGAGGCGGGCAAGCACAGTGGTGGCCACAGCCAAGGTCAGACGCCGCAGCAGCAGCAGCAGACCCCCACACAGCAGCAGGCAGAGGCTGCAAGGCAGCGCTCCGTAGGGGTGCCTCTGGAACCCTTCGTGCACCAAGTGGGCGGCCACACCAGCATGATGCGCTACGACGACCACACCGTCTGCAAGCCCCTCATCTCCCGGGAGCAGCGGTTCTATGAGTCGCTTCCTCCTGAGATGAAGGAGTTCACTCCCGAGTACAAAGGTAAGAGTGTGTGAGTGAAATGCCATGAAGAGCTTAGCTTTTCATGAAAACGTGCAAATTGTGGTAGATTGTTAGGCACCCATACAGAAGAGAAATACATCCATATGCATCTACAATATATCAAATATATGTTCATGTATGTTGAAAACATAGATGTTAATATATTCAGTTTAAATACTGTATATCTCAATTTATTGATATAGTACCGAAACATTATACATTTAAATACATTATTAAAATATTCGAAGTTGGCCAGTTTCAGATAGTTTTGACATATAGGCACATACGTATATGTAAATATATTGATATGGTCACATGACCAAGTAGGGGGTAGAGTTCTGCTGATCACTTTTCCCAGAATGTCCACATCCTGTGTTAATTTTGTAGTGTTAATCATCACTGCATTCAAAATAATCAAAATGCAGTGCATCATTGCACAAAATTAAAAGGCTAGCCATATGTTACATGTGATGCTCTTTGTATATGTTTAGATTTGTATTAGGGCTGGGCATGTTTAAGCATTAACTTTGTGTTAACTAATGAACTCATTAACGCCGACAATTATTTTTCTCTTTTCTCAATTTTTATTATGATGTTGCTCACTGGCTTTTATTTTGTAAAAGTCCACCCTTATGGTCAGACTATATGATTTCAGCCCGATTTTGCCCCGAATTTGTCGTAACCGACCATCGTATCCGATTTTGAAAAGTCGGGCACGACATCG
>JASCQY010000232.1:21420382-21436159 GCA_030264315.1 Sardinella tawilis
TGAACCCTATGGGATGGCTCTTAAGTTCATAAGTGAGTCAAGGCAGGCGAGCGAATACTTTTGATAATATAGTGTATGTTTTATTGACCAACCATGCTTCTTGTTTTGTGCCTTGTGTCTTTTTGTCTCTCGTCTTTTTTTTTGGCTCATATTTGAAAAGGGTCCTCTATTGTCCAATTTGTCCAAACCACACTCCACCAGTCTGCTGTAGAGCACTGTAGCGTTCTAAAAATAGAACTGACTGTGACTCCACAGGCTTGGCATTGTTGGTTGGTGACAATGAGATTTAAAACAACAGGAATGTGGGTTATAAATAAGTTGGGACTCCGGGGCTACGTAAGTGTTGTCCTCAGTGGAATTAGAACTAATGTCCATTAAGTTGGTCGGTGCATCAGGACTGTTTTGGATATTATATTCCTTTTATTTTCTATAGCTTTATCCAGAATCTAAATTATTTTGGCCCACAAGAACTAATAATCATTCACAAGCTCATTTTTTTCACACACAAACTGCCTAATGTCTAGGCCTATATTCTTAGCTAAAACTGTTTTACTCAAGGAGCGTTAAAGTCTGATTCTGCTTTATTATTCCTACACAGCCAATGATAAAAGGCATGCTATGCAATATTTTTAGGTTAATTTACCAGCTTCATAGTCACCTAGATGGTTATGGCTCATTCCTGGTGAATGAAGGCTATTTCGCCGACCTTTGTCGCTTCCATGTGCTGTTAGGGCACCTGCAGTATACAGGACCCAAAACAAAACCTTATAAAAATGAAGCTGAAATCGCGTTTATTTACCTGATTAGTCAACGACCATTGCTGGTTCATATGCTTTGGTTTGCAAACTAATCCACATGGATTGGTGAGAATATACAATCTTGTTGCGAAGATTTATTTCTCCATAGGGATTTTCACCTTACAAACCAAGGGATGTCAATTGCTAACATGAAACACTACAGCCTTCCGGGTTTCTTGCCAAATCTGTACCTCTCCAAACTTTGATGTCCAGAGACATTATAGACCTTTTTTCTTTGATTTCAGTAAGAAAACTTCAAAAATGAACATTCTAGAATGGCGGTAGATATGCCTCCCAGCTGTAACAAATATGGTCTTAAAGTGCACTGGAGCACTGATAAGAGGACGGCACAGAAGCTGTGATCAAACTTGATGTGTGACTTGGTTCCCTCAACTAGGTGTGTGTTCTTGTGTGACTGCAGGTGTGGTGTTGGTGTGTTTTGAGGGAGACATAGATGGCTACATCAACCTGGTGGCATACCCGTATGTAGAGAGTGAGGGGCTTGAACAGGAAGAGCAGGTCGAGCGTGAGCGTGACCAACCCCGCCGCAAACACTCCCGGCGCAGCCTGCACCGCTCCAGCAGCGACCACAAGGAGGAGAGGCCTGCACATGAGAGTGACAGCAGTGAGAAGTAAGTGGAGTGCTTTCTGTGGATCAGATGGTGGGCTAAACTAGATTGAACGGTTCCATTAAAAATTGAGCTTGGTTTGTCAAGTTAAAGCATCTTACCCCATACGGTACATACTGATCCCAGTTTAACTGCTCTGTGATGAGAATTATTGATGTTGGTAGTGCACATGAAATTTTACTAAGGAAAAGAAAGGCGCCACAAATTTAGATGACTCCTCAGCTGAGTGTTTGTACTGTGCTGTAAGTCTGTAAGATATAAGATTAATTTCAAAGGTATTTTAAAGTAATTGTTGCTCTCGGCCATATTAATTTTATCAAAGCAGCTGTTGGAGGAAAAAGGTTGGAGACACTTGGGCTAGGCTATTCACAGTGACACTCCTGATTTTGTGATCAAGAACATCAACGATTTTCGTTGTTTTAAAATGGGCCATTTTTAGTAGGTATTGTACTAACTGTACGTTCACAACAAGAGTTACTAAGGAGATGATTGACAAAAGTAAGTCAGTTTCTGTCACTCATCACGGACCAAGCACCAAAAGCATAAAGAGCCGTAAGACTCAACATTTGGATGACTAGAGCGACAAAAAAAAAGCTGGAAACAGCTCAACCATATGCAAATTTGCTATGAGATGTTTTGGTTGTGAAGCTGGCAGTGGCAACATCATAAGTGACATGAGCAAACAAATATTGACGGCAAGGCTTTTTGAGTCCCTTTTTTTTTTGTTAAACAGTTTCACTAGCTCTTTGTGTGAATGTACAGTAATGATTTTAGCACAGAAATGCAAAAGGCATAACTTAAAATTTTGCTTATTGGTCACCCATTGGTCACTCTTTTTCCTCTCCTTCACTCTGACTGTTAAGTTTGCAGGAATTGAAGAGCCCACGTCTAGAGCTGCAGATGCACTCAGAAGTGCCATTCCAAATGCTGGATGGGAACAGCGGCCTTAGCTCAGAGAAGATTAGCCACAACCCTTGGAGTCTACGATGCCACAAGCAACAGCTAAGCCGGATGCGCTCAGAATCTAAAGACAGGAAGCTCTACAGTATCCTGCTTTACACTTTTCTGCCCTTAGATCATGAATGGTCCTTGGGCAGTGGGCATTGTTGGTGTTAGGATTGGAAATGTATCTCTTGATATTTTTAAACACTGCTGTGTTCTCACTGGGTGGGTTCAAAAGCTTTTCTATTATAGAAACTTCTAAACAGCGACTTTAAAGTAGCTATATGTGGATTATCCCTTGGTGCATCACCAGTGATTGAGGAATCACATTAGATAAAAATATTTTCACAGACTGTAAATCCATTGCGGACATAGGCATTTACAGACCACAAGTCCTGTGTTTTTTTTTGTTTTGGTTCGTTACGCCACCTACCAATCCCACCGACTCCATCTTGGTTCTGGATGCCTGCTAGTACAGTGTTATCCGTTCCACACGTTTGTTTAGAGTGGAAACTTCTTAAAATTAGGCTCGTTAGATGGGCTTTACTTCATCTATCTCATGCCAAGTCAGACTTGTCATGTCGTTGTTGTCATTTACTGAATGGTGGCATTAGCTTAAATTTTCTCTGAATGTGGCCAATAACTGCCATCGGAAGCAACATGGAGTGTTGTTTTGCCTGTTGTATGTTGTATTTCTCACGGTTTGCAACAAATGAGGCATCACAAAGAAACAACACAAGGATGAAGCTTCTTGTGTATCACTATTATTCCAAGGGTAGTTATTTTCATAAGGAAATTCCCCATAAGGCCAATTTATGGTAATGCATCAAGAGTATTAGTGATAATGAACTCTTACTACCAAATTAGAGAGATTTGGATATGAACAAGACACCCCACACTGATGAAATTGATCAAAAATCCTTGACCACTGATTCCTCCCAGAATTTCTTTTATTGGAAAATGTGGTGCATCACTTCAGCTATCCTTGCATCCTGGACCTGAAAATGGGAACCCGGCAGCACGGAGACGATGCCTCGGAGGAGAAGGCGGCCCGGCAGATGAAGAAATGTGAGCAGAGCACCTCTGCAACTCTAGGGGTGCGCGTGTGCGGCATGCAGGTGAGTGGGGCTGCTGCAGGAGTTAGGAGGGTAGGCGGGGACAGCGCTCAGATGAGGGACATGATGAGGGGCTCTCACTCTCACCGCTTCATGGAGGAAGTGTAGATGCTGCGGAGCTGTCTGCCAGTGATCTGTTTGTTGGCCAGGAAATGTCCTCAGTGATGTGCAAAGCCCAAATAATAAGTCCCTTATGCTGCTCTGGATGCCTCAGTGGTAATAAGTGGTTGTTTGAGAGATCATTTTCTATCCTATCAAACCACTTATTATTCTCTGATCCTGGCTACAGCGAATTTTTGTAAACCCTTGAAATGGGTGTTTGTTAACATGAGCAATGTCCTTATTACTATTTACTAAGACCAGCCTGTGCAGAACCAACAGCTGTGCCACATTCTGTAACCTAAATCACCTTCCTTGGTTTGATCTTCAGCAGATCTCAATTCATTGCATTGCTGCCACATGACTGACTGATTGACTGCATGTACACTGAGATACTGCACACCTATTCAGCTGCTTATCAACACAAATATTTATGTTTTCAATTCTAATATTTGTGTTAAAGGGATGCGGCTCCATTTGGGGAAATACATTTTCCATCATTATTCCAAGGAATAATCTGGATTAAAATGCTTTATAGGTCAATGTTTGGATGATTGGGAGGTATTTCCAACTCAGTGGCTTTAAGTGGGTGATGAAGAGGATTTCAAGTAATTGCGCAAAAATGGCCAAAAAATAAAATTCCATACCTACCCCACCTTTAATTTACCTTAGGTTAAGAGTGATTGTGGTGCTTCTAACATTTTATGGGTCCATTGGTGGTTGTTTTCTGATAGGGAAAATGCATGGTGCAGCTGGCAAGCCCCGTCCAAGTGTAGCGAAGTAACTAATTGCTTTACGGTAATACACACCCCCAGATACGCACTGACTAGCTATAAACGCAAGGTAGTGAAGGGGACTCAAACGCTCAGTGATGTTTTTTGCGCCTCAACGGAACCTTTTAGGCAGCATTGGCTGCAAGAGACAACCCTAAACCTAACCTTAACCGTGCATTCACACCAAGAGCTACTAAAGCTGTAAAATCTTGAATACTTGAATACATAAGGGTCTGTTTTCAGCAAATTGCCTTGATTACCACACTGGAATGAGGGTGTATTTACAGGTCATATCAGCCTAGAAATAGGACGTTTCATTTTTATTTGATTTGCAACTACAGAAGACTCATTTATTGATGTTTTATTTTGTTCAGGAAAGATATCAGATTCCTTAGTCACTTTTGAAGAAGATGCTAACAGGCGAGGTGCTACTGCTTAAATCTGATTGAATGATCTATGCTAGTTTGGAGCTAAAAGTGCCAGCGTCAGCCTTCGAGAATGGCTGGATAAGCTGGAGAAAGGTGCAACTCAATAGTTTCCCTGGAGGGGAGGTGGAGGATGAGTGCATTTCCTTCCATAGAGGCGTATCCCTTTAAGGAGCAGCTAAATGGGTGTGCCTGAGTGTACACACATACTGTGCCATGTACTGTATCCCCCCCGGATGAGGACACAGCTAACAGCCTTCCTGTGTTCTGTAGTCACAGGGGGCCTAACTAGCATCTTAATCATGATGCACATTTCCATACACACTCACTGTCTCTAGGTGTTCGCCATGGCCTTCATTTGAAATGTGTTTGTGCAATTCCCTTCATTCCTCTGTGCAGGTGTACCAGATGGACACAGGACATTACCTGTGCAGAAACAAGTACTACGGCCGCGGCTTGTCCATCGAGGGCTTCCGGCACGCTCTCTACCAGTTCATGCACAACGGTGCGCAGCTGAGGCGGGACCTGTTTGAGCCCATCCTCGGCAAGCTGCGCAGCCTGAAGGCGGTGCTGGAGCGGCAGGCCTCGTACCGCTTCTACTCCAGCTCGCTCCTCATCATCTACGAGGGCAAGGAGCCCGAGGCCGAGGGCTGCTGGACCAAAAGTGACGCTCTGGCCAACGACAAGGACACTAGCCAGGGCCTGTTGCTCTCCCATAACCACCCACAGGGCCCTCCGGGCGCCCAGCCGCCCGTGGAGCTCCTCCCACCCCCACAGGAGCCTCCGCTCCTCCTCCACCCTCGCCCCCCCTCGGACAGCCAGGCCCACCTGCCGCCCCCCAGCGTGGACGTCCGAATGATAGACTTTGCTCACAGTACCTTCAAAGGCTTCCGGGACGATCAGACGGTGCATGACGGGCCTGATCGGGGCTATGTGTTCGGACTAGAAAGCCTCATCAAGATCCTGGAGGCCATCAGGGAAGAGAACAAGTAACTGACAGAACCCCTCCACACTTGATGAACTGTTTTTGGTTTTGTTTTTGTTTTTTAACTTTTCCTCCTGCATTTTGTTCCTCGTCTCGTTCTTGTTCCAACCTCATCTTATTTTGACTCTTCACAAAGCCTATCCTTGGATGTTACCTTAACCAACTGGACATGGACAGCTAAGAGACATCTGTGAGAAGTAAAAGCACATTAAAAATGGGGGGGAAGCCGCTTTGCATGGATGCAACCAGACTCTGGATGGCTCTGTTGTCTTCTCTCAGCCATCCCAAGGTAGGATGAGGGCCATGGGTCTGAAGCTAACGTTGCAGTCCCTACTCCTTGATGGATATGAACAGCTTTGGCCCACTACATGTGAAAAGGGGCGCGTCGCCACCATGTGGCCAAGTTGTACTATTGTAAAGCTGCCGCGTGTCGGCCAAACAGCCACAGCTCAGGGCGAAGCCAGAGTCAGGCCCTGCTGCTACACTGTGGGGTTGCTTATGCAGGGACAAATCACACTTTCATGCAGTCTCACTGAATGGCTGTGGGGGTATTAGAAACACTCCTCCTCCTCCTCCATAGTATTACTAAGCAGGGCAAACCAGTGGAATAGCCCTCGGCCTCCCTTGGCTGGGAAGAGCTGGATCGGAAAGGGAGATTTGCGGTTACTAGGTTTCTCTGTAGGAAACCCAAAAGAAGGCGAACCTGTCGCCCATAGCCTGTCTGTTTGGGAATTCTATATGAACAGGTCATTTATTTATTATAACGTTGCTTTATTGTAGCCATCTTATCCAATTCCATTTGAACGCTGTCATTGCATTTGTTTACTTTACCAGTCTAGCCTGTTCTGGAGACAGCCATCTCTCTCATTTTAACCTTTCAGTTGTAGCCCCCCTCTGGAACTGTAGTGGCAGTGTGTCTAGATGCCTGCTCTTGTTTCTTCTGACCAGGCTCCCTTGTGTTACAAAAGACTTTTGTCAAATCCAAAGAGAAAAAAAAACTCCTCATACCATTTGCACTGTAAAACATTGAAAGGCATGATTAATTTATTTTTAATTTTCCATGGGTTTTGTTATTTTGGGGGTTATTGATTAGGGACTGTCTATAAATGAATAACACCAATTTCAGTGTCCTTGTCGTCCATCAGCACATGTAGCAAAATGTACAGAAAAGAAACCAAGAGAACTGACCCCCACCTCCTCCTGTTGGACCCTTTTTGCCTGCGCTTCCTGGCCTCCTCTCCTGCAGTGACGCTCCTAGGATGTCCTCTGTGTAAATGGACCCACTGTACTACCCCATTCATCCTGTTGGGATCTTAAGACGTGGACTCCTGAATTCCCCAGTCCTTGCACAGCACAGCACAGAACAGAACAGCACTGGTTCCCAGTGGCCATATGTATTCCTCCAGAGCACTTTGTGAGCATACGTACTGTACGTGTGTCTGCAGTGATGGCCTTGGTCTGATGTGAACGTGCACGCAGTCAGCTCAACGGATAGCTGAGCTCACGAGAGACTGTGGCTAGTCCACAGAGGTTCTTGCTGTTCTTTTGGTCCATAGATTAACAGTATGTTGGTCAAGAAGTGCTGTTCATTTGCATTGATTAGAGTGGATCAATGAATTGATCTGGACAGCAGCTGTTGCACCTGAGTCCACATAAAACAATGTTTCCTTTCTGTGCTAGTTATGACCCTGTCCTTATTTATTGAAGATATGCTCACGTTTTTACTTGTATGAAGACACAAAAATGTTCTGGCGCAGTGACATTCTTATCAGTAGCAAGCTGTTATTCAAATACAATTTAGCACTACTAGATAATGTTTCAAGTAAGTTTAATCAGACCAGAAGCTGATGGTTAAACAGATGGCAAAGCTCATTTTGGTGACCCCACAGTAATATTTAATGAGGTACTTGTTTTTTTTTGTTTGTTTTTTTTAAACGTCTATGGGCTTTTAACAGTCAGTTTGTATGAAAAGAGAGAAAGACAAAAAAAGTAATTCTGTTGTTGAAGCGAAGAGATGTGCCAGGGGTAAGATTATCCAAGGATGGGGTTGAAGGGAATTGAGTCCACATGTTAAGGACATAGATGAAGAGAAAAATGCCTCGCTGTTAGATTTGTATCTTTCCAGAGAATCTATTTACCTGTAGAGAATTCCCCTCCCCCTCTCTCCCCCAAAGAGTTTCCTTTTGTTGTTGCATGGATGGATATTTTTTTAAGAAAATCCTATATATGACATCTTTATGACAACTTTGAATGTGAGCTATAAAACATTTATTTAAGAAATGAATCTGTTTGGTGTCATTCTTTTTACAGTAAGGGCATTTCGTTCTTTGTATCCTCCTGTGCCAGTTTCCTGAATGAATGAGTAGAAGATTGAATACAAAAAAGAAAAGACATTGCGACTTCTGCCACACCAAGAGCTAAGCAACAGAAGTATGATGTCAGAAGTCAGACCTAATTTTTAGGTTGGACTACATCAGTAGAGGAGACCAAGGCAGGTGATGGTTAGTTAAATCAGGAACTCTAGTTTTTCTTTTCATCGATACTTATTAAGAGACCTTATGTTTCACATACAGTAAAGATTCACCAGCTGCTCTAACTAGACAAGGAAACATCCTGGCTTAAAGTAGGCCTACAGTTCCAAGTTGATGAAATAAGTGTTGTCCAGCCGAGTTGGCATGGGCCGCACTGAATCAGCCCATGATTAGTGCTAGTGTGGTACACTAGAGCAGATAAGCACTGACATAGAGACTATCCTCATCGAAGCATTAGTGATCGCACAGCACATCTGCCTTTGTCTCTGTCTTGTGCCTCCATTACAGGTGCAGCCAAATGAATAAGTGAAATTCCCATCTTTAACAGACGGTGATAAGGCTTTCTTTAAAATTAAACAATTAATTTATCATCAGCCTGACTGAGCCTCTGGGTTTAATTTTAGTCCAAGATGTGTTTTAACACTGCTGTTAGTACACACTGTAGCCAGTATTGTAAATGAATTGTGGCAGAAATCTAAAATCTAACTTTATTGTCGTTAAACATACTATAGGTTATTGTGGCCTATAATAAAACGCTGTTTGTATAGCCTCCATTATACATTTGATCAAAGGACCAAACAAAACATGCCAGATGATGTGAAGCTAGCCGCTTTCTTCAGTTCTCCAAATGCCAACATTTGTTTGTTTCCAGTTTTCGTAGCCTGACCAAAAGGATTTTATAAGGTGGCCCAGGGGGCAGATGACCGGCGTAGTGGATCATGAGGAGACCTCATTTTTAGGTTAGAAAGTGTCATTTGTTTACAAACTGTAGTCTATGTCTGTCTGATAAGATGGGAAATCGCTTTTTTTTAACCGTCCATGAACATAATGTTTACGGCTACCAGATACTGACAGCAGCCACTTGTGATATCCATAGACAGTAAAAGAAATGTGGTGATATCTGGGAGGCTATCTGAAATACACCTGCGTTTAGCTGGTGCCTACATCTCTATTTTGCATCAAACAAAACTTACCGAGGAAAACCAAGAAATGGGTCGGTAAAGGATAACTTTGTTTTATAAATTGTTCAAATGTGGGATATGCGGTGTTCAGCCGATTGTCGCAGATTTGTAGTTGCAACAGTCGTCCGACGACACCTTAAATCCATAAATCTGATGTCACTTAATCCGGTCATCTGAAAACTTCCTAGCCACGTTGTTCTCGCCTGATTGGCCGAGATGACAAAACGAAAGGGCGCGACCGATAAGGTTTCAGGCATACCACTATGAGGTGAAGACCCTTAATAACACTTAAGATAAACGGAAGTTTGGTTGTCTGTGCTTATCCAGAGAGGTGTGCATCATGAATTAATAATCACATAAAAATGAATATAGGAGTACAGTTTCTTTTTTTAGTCGTCATTGTGGACACATAGCTCTCAAATCCATATCAGTACCTACCAGAGACAGTAAAGGTCCCTACACTTGCTTCAGAAGTGGTACATCTTGTGACGCCATATGTATGCGTTTTAGTTGAACGGCATTGTGGTCTGGATCCGCCCCTTCTTGATTTTCAAGTTTCATTCATTACAGAAGTAAAACCTGTTTTCCACGTAACATTACGTGTCACTAATGTGTCGTTGTAGTCAAACAAGTGTCTAGAAACTAGAGACTCATTGACATAACATTGATAAGACATCTGCAAGACCACTTCTGGCACCTTCAGTGGGGCTGGTTTTACGTTAGCAACAAAGGTGTTAGCCTGCTAGCATCTTTCAACACTGGTAAGTCCAATGACATAAAACAGCTAAGCAACTTTGTTAGCTAGGCAGTGCTCTCATAGTGGATTTTATTTTATTCCAAGATGGCATAAGAAACTGTTGAAGAACCCATAGAAATGAGAGGGCCTTAATAGGTAAAGCCCCTTTCATGTTGTCACGGTTAAGTAAAGAACCACTGTAAAGTTGAGGTTAATCTATAACCATAACGTTAGCTGACAAACATAGTCCAATTCGATCTGTATTCTTTTTTGATTAACTTTTCTTTGTGGAAGAAGTATGACTTCGTAGTGATTCGGAGATCCGATAATGCTGCTGTTTTATGTAAATCTGGGCAAGGTAATGTTGTTTTCTAGCTAGCTAGCTGTTAATGTTAACATAAGCTAATGTCAGTTATTCGCATTACAGTAATTCCCTTCTTCCCACTTTTCTCATATCATTAGCTGTCTGAATAAGCGAGAAAATGCTACAGGACATAATATCAGTAGTTCCGCTTAAGTGTGTTAGTGCCTGTGGTGTTTTACTCCATGTCCCTGTGGCATCGCTAAACTGTTGTAACTTATTTCATCTTCTTCAGGTGTTCTCACATCAAACCCCATGCTCAGCAGCTAACTCGATTTATTGCTTCATCGCACGACCCTCCCTCCCAGTGGATCCACAATGAAGGCTCTGATTCTGGTTGGTGGTTATGGTACACGATTACGACCCTTAACCCTCAGTGTACCCAAACCACTGGTAGACTTTTGCAACAAGCCCATTCTCCTGCATCAAGTGGAAGCACTAGTGAAGGTCAGGATGTTTCTTGCCTATATTCCAAGTAATCCCTGGTCATTGTCACTTTGTCACTGATTTTCATCCACATGTCTGTGATTGGCCCTGTGAGCAAATAGGTGATTTAAACTTCAGACTGCTGTGTTTTTCAATCCCTGCTTTTCATTACTTGAACATGCCAGACAGAACACAGAAGTTTTATACTGCAGGCATAGACTAGTCATTAGCTTGCTGGATAGCTTTTACAACAGTGAAGACCAGATTTTTACATAACGTTACACTTTTACATACAAAAGACACACACATCAGAGTAAGCTTTTTTGTTCTAGGGTCAGTAAATATTATATGATTATTTGCACTTGCTAAACATCAGAATAAAATAATTTTATATTCATTTCATCTTTACTTACATCCTTACGGTCATCCTCTCCTCTTTACTTACAATTCCTTAGTGTGTGGTAGGATTGCTTTGAAACAGATTTACTTGGGCCAAAAGTTTTGGTCTTTCCTTCCACAAGCTTCTCACAATAGTTTGGTAGAACTTTGCCCCATTCCTCTCGACCGAACTGGTGTAACAGGGTCAAACTTGTTCACGGACGCCTTTACAGTCTTTTCTATAGGAATTGAGATCAGAGCTTTGTGATGGCCACTCTAATACCTTGTCTTTTTTGTCCAACCTTAAGTCACCTTGTAGCTAATTTGGAGCTATGCCTGGGGTCATTGTACCTTTCTACCACATACAGTACTGAGGAAGTGTATACGTTTTTAACTGAAGTTGTAGCCTACAAAAAAAATCCTATATAAAATTCCGGACATTTTTCAGAAGTGAATGTAAACCTGACATGATTCTCAGCACCCAAATCAGTCCCTCAGCATAAAGAATTAATTAAGCAATCTTTTCAACCTTTTCTAATAGCCTAAATTATTCAATTATTAACATTTAAGTATTGAAACAAGCACTTTTTGTGATGGCATTTTTTTCAGTTCCATTATAATACAAGATAACAAGACCTCCATTAAAAGCATCTTTCAGGTTCAGAGAAATATGTGCTTGGTACCTGGTATTTGTAAATACTCTAAATAGTAGGTTTTGGATGGTACCTCAGGCTTTTGGCATTGAATGGTATCTGTCCTGTTCGTTCCCATGGCCTCCCTAATTCTGCCCCCAGAAAGCCAAGAACACCAGAAACAGTGTTGATGAAATAACTGACACTAGCCTAGCCTTTTAGCACTTGAGACATGTAAATACCAAAAGTAGGTGTGAACTGCACAAAAGTGGACACACGCCCTTTTTGCATTCCTGTATCTAAAGAAGTGCGTAAGCTTCACTTTTGAAATGTTGGCTATATTTTCTCACATCTAAAGGTTAATTTAGCTCACTCATCAAAATGGCAGTCAGTAGCTGAGTTTCCATTCAACGTGTATTTGTGTTTCATGTTCACATTGTTGAAAATTGGTAGCCTGGATTTCGCGACAAAAGCTCATATGAGCTTAGTCTGGCCAATTTCATGTACTAACCGGCTTCTGAGAGGTGGAATTTAATGTAAACTTGGTAAGCCAGTCTCCTTCACCCTGAAGTGCAAGCTCGCTTCTCATTGGTGCCTGAAATTCTGGGACAGGAAATGTAGTTAATAGGCTGTTTGGCCATACTGACCTGAACGTGAAATTTTCTGCAGCGTCACAGGAAGTATGGGCAAGCCCAGGCTAGAAAATTGGGCATTTATAGTATCATATGAGTTTCCATGCAAACTCCAAATGGATGTTAATCTAATCAGGGGGAGGATCCTGAGCAGCCATGGGATGTGGTCAAGACAAATGTGACCGTCTACAAGCAGTAAATGTGAATAAACCCGTTTCCATGCAGGTCACATTATGCTCTTACTCGCATCAAGAGTTAATCCACCCCCCTCAAGCAAATCAAATGTACAAGTGGGGGCAATGGAGTTGTCATATGGTAGAGATCAACTTGGACAGTGCAAGTAGACATACCGTTAAATTCAGGTTCCATACATTTCAGAAAACCTTTTTTTCTTTCCTGTCAAACATTAAAACAGAGTGAACTTTTTCTGTTTTGGGTTAGTACCTGTATGTTACTACCTCCAACTTCATTGCAAAGTGGCTTAAGGGCACTTGGAGCGGCCACCACAAAGTCCTTCTCTCATTCCCATAGAAAATGTGTGTGTAGCACTGAAAAGGCGTGTTCATAAAAACCTGTCTCAGTTACACCTGCTAGCTACAAGAGGAACGGGCCAAAATTCCAGCAAATGATTGTGAGAGGCTTGTGGAAGGATACCCAAAATTTTTGGCCAAAGTAAAACAGCTGTTCTACCAATAATAAAATATCACACTATTTACTGACCTAAAACAGAAAAAAAAATACTGCAATTGATGCTTGACAGTAAAGAAAATGAAGGTTTTGGTCTTCTGAAGTGTTTCTGGTTTCCAGTCAACACTGTGTTGCAGACTTGTCTTACTGAGGTAGTAGACACACATTTGCAGCCATGTAGTCAATGTCACAATGATTAGCTTTAGAACCCTTTTTACAAAATTTTGAGAAATTTGCACTAAAGCAATTTTTTTGTTTAATCAATAATTGAGCAACCAATGCGAGAGTATTTCAGAAAGTAAAGTGTATGTTTGCCCTTGTTGGTTTGTGTTGGGCTTCATTCTATTCTATTCTATCTCTCCAGGCTGGTGTGAGCCATGTGATTCTGGCGGTCAGCTACATGTCAGACTTGCTGGAGAGAGAGATGAAGGCACAGGAGGAAAGGGTAAGCTCTGCCTCTGTCCTCCACTGCAAACACCCAATCTCTCTCTGCCACATGCAAAGTGCACTTGCCTTTCTATTCTGGAGTGACTCTGGTTTACATTTCAGCTCCATCTCAAATGTTTGCCTTTAGCGTCGTGCACATGGGTGCTGTTCATTTCAACATTTGTATTGGTAGATGGACTTTGAGCTCTCTCTTGTGCTCTCTCTTGTTCTTCTCTTAGCTTGGGATCAAAATTTCACTGTCGCATGAGAAGGAACCTTTGGGAACTGGTAAGTACTGTAGATGTATCAACAAGTTCATGCATTATTCTGTGCCAACATTCAGAACAGTACTAAAAGTTTTTATATTTGTGTTGTGTCTTATATCTGGTGTTTGGTGGTGTGCAGTGACCATGAGATATAGTGTTATATATAGCAGATCAAGGCTATTGAATGTTGTTTTGATTAGATGTGTCTCTATGTTCCTTCTAGCTGGGCCTCTTGCTTTGGCTAGAGAGCTGCTGTCAGACAACCAGGAGCCTTTCTTTGTGCTCAACAGTGACGTCATCTGTGACTTCCCGTTTGAGGACATGTTAAAGTTCCACAAGCATCATGGGAAAGAGGGCACCATAGTGGTAAGTTGGCCAATTTACCTTACCCTTCTCTTCAAATTAGTGTAGAAACTTCTCTGTATGCTCGGGTTGTTCTAGGCACTGAGCAAATGTGAAGAAAAAGCATCAGTTGTGGACTTCATCCCTTCAAAAGAGTTCGGAATGAGGGAGAGGGCATGGAAAAGCCTGCTTGATCCCTCTCATCCTGTGGGGTATCCCAGGCAGGTGGTTAGGTTGTGGTAAAGCTAATAATAGAAGAGCTGATAGTCCTTATTGTGGTAACTAAACAAAGCCAGCAGGCTACTTTATTAGCTGCTTTACCACTTTCTCTGGGTGAACCAAGTCAGATTAATTACTCAAACGCCTTTCGGAATACCCCCCCAGTCACTCGGTCTTCTGGCTTTCCTTCTCACTGGACACTAGGACAAAGTTCCAATAACTAGTAACCAGCTGTCACCTACAAAGCTTCTTTCCTTAAGATGTAATCCTAAACAAGGCCCCATCTGTATTGTACGTGACAGGTGACTAAGGTAGAAGAGCCATCGAAATATGGAGTGGTGGTGTATGAGGGAGAGACTGGACGCATTCACCGCTTTGTGGAGAAGCCACAGGTTTTTGTTTCAAACAAGATCAATGCTGGGATGTACATCTTTAGTCCCTCTATGCTCCAGAGAATACAGGTAAGAGTCCAACATCCTCCAGGATTATCTGAAGACAGTGAGTTTACTGTAAAGCCATATACTCCTCTTGGAAATTGAATGCCAGGCCCACTAAATTCTGTGTGTGTGTGTGTGTGTTGTCTACAGTTGAGGCCAACCTCTATAGAGAAGGAAATCTTCCCTGTGATGGCTGAGCAAGGGCACCTGTATGCCATGGAACTGCAGGGTATGGTGATCAAGTGTTTTCACTGATAAAATAAACCTCAGGCTTAGTCCAAGTTTTATCGCTGAATGAAACATGACGATGTAAATTCAGATATGCAGTGTTGATATAATTATACAGACATTCCATTCCCCGTCATCAACCCAAGTCCAACCCCTGAGAACATGACCTCATCCCTCCACGTGCATTATTGCACATTGTGCACAAAGCAATGGCCAGAAAGACACAGTTTAGGGAGTTGAGTAGAAACCACTTGACTGACTTGCAAAGAACAGTGTTTTCTACACCACAGCGTTCCCACGAGTCCTTGAAATCCTTGGAAGTTTGTGAATCTGAAAAATTAAGTTCAAGGTTCTGGAAAGTTTTTGAAAATGGGCATAAAAAGACACCATCCTTGAATAATTTTTGGGGTTAAAAAATTCACATGAGTGACCACTGTCAACATGTCATTATTTTGCTAACCCAAGTTCTTATAAAAGTATGTTGATTTTGCAGGATCTACTGTACGATGACTTTAAATTTCGAAAAGTTTGTATGCAGGGTTGCCAACTTTCACATATCTGACGTGACTCTCGCGTATAGACAGGACTGATATTATTCAGGCGCCATGCCTGATTTCAGCCATAGCCTTTAAAATTCGTAAATTTATAATTTTATAAAATTCACTATTTTATTAATTATTTTTCAAGATTTCTTGCCTGTCAGTATGATGATATGTCTTGTCTACCTCTAAGTCACAGACATATGCATA
>JASCQY010000232.1:21600616-21614631 GCA_030264315.1 Sardinella tawilis
AGGTATGGCTCAGTTAATTAACTCGAGGGGAGGTGGAAAATGAACATATTTCCACAAATGGTGGAGTGTTGCTTTAAGTAGAAATAAGTAGAAATGATGGCAATGTATTTTTCCTACATAATCAAACCCTCCTTAGATCTCGAGTTGAATAGAGGATTGAAAGCCTATGCCACATTCCAACTTACATGCCAGCTCTTGACATGATTGGATTGCAGATGAGATACAACTTGAGGAAGGCAGGCAAGCAAGAAAAGTCCCATCCCTTACATTCCAGAACAAGCTAAGACTTCTCTGTCTGTCTTTGGTTTCCAGTTAGGTCTACATGCCGCATAGGCTAGCTTTTAAATAGACCTACATTATTTGTGCAAGTTTACAGTTCAGCCTGGTCCTAATTTGAGTTAGGCTTTATGCTGCAAGCACAAATCAGATGTGTGAATTGAGATGATAGAATTTAAAAATATTTTTTTATATATATGGAGACTGTGAACTTCCAGTTTCTGATGATGAGGACAAAAAGATATAGTAAAAGGAAAATGATTGGGTTACCATTTCATGGAATCTGGAATATAGAATCCTAAATCCAAGGGGTTCATAAGGGGAAAGAGGTGAGCTCTCATTGCAGAGATCTGTTTTCCTATAGGAATAGGAACAACTAGCCTAAACATTAGAGAACATCCTTAATTTTTTTCTGGTATTTCCAGACACAGTCCTGGCCTATTAAACAGCTCCAAATGGTTTTGGAATTTCGTCTTTTTTCCTAGCATGGTGTGAAGCGCCACTCACCTTCCGCACCTAATGTCTAGACAAAAAGTCATGTTCATTCTATACTACACACAAAAAATAGGCCTACTTAAGAAATTCTGCATTGTCATGTAAGACATTTGGCAACAGTTATTCCATCACCAGGTTCAATTTTGCTCCCTTTGTCATAGGGCATACGAGAACTGTGTTTTGATTTGAATTTATCCACTTGTCTCTTCATTTTATGCAAATACCCACCACCACCACCATCTTCCAACTTGAGCCTAATGCTCAATCATGCACATATGATATTCTTTTCTAAATCTCAAAATTATATCACAATAAACATCGTTACAGTCTACGCTATGCAAGGCAATACAGCAAAATGACTTTTAAGCCATACTGCCCAACTAGCTTGGATATCAGTGTGATCTCAATCTAGCCTCATCTATTAGGCCTAGGCCAATATGATGAATTTGAATAGCAGTATTAGGCTTAGTTTTCAGGTTGTTAAAGTGGTATTCCATCTCAACAGTGTAATAATCTACTGAGCTAGTTTGATTGGAAACTTTGGCTAATCAGCTTTAGCATTAAACCAAATCTGTAGGCCACTCAAGTTGTCTTTTTCAGACTACTTTCTGCAACAGGTTTCAATAGGATGCAAATGAGCGGTTGAGAGGAACACCAGAGAATCTGTTGTTTGTTTTTGGGTTGGGTTGTGAGGTGGTATTCTTATGGATTCGTTAAGTGGGGGTTGTTCTTGTGGAGCCGTAGACAGACCCTAGCAGACTGTTTGGTGCAAGCAAATGGTGTTAATCATCCAACATGTGCACTGAAGCCCCTGATGTAGTAAACAAAGCAGAATGTTGTCAAATGGAAAGCAGAGGAACAGGGTTTTGCTATTTCTCACAGTCAAACATTATAAACCTCTTTGTTTGCCTCTTTGTTTAGACTGATTGAAAATGTTGCCATTGAACTTTTTTTTGGCCTGTGGCTAATGTTTTACCATGTCCTCACTTGGAGCCCATGTGCAAGCAGCAAACATATTGAATATTTTCATTGGGTGCTGGCGGCAGCCACTCTGCGCTGGAAATATCTGGTGTACAAACATGCAGTGGTGACGGATGGTTTACATTCTATTTATGAAGTGAATTTGGTCAAAGCAAGCCAGTGCCAATTGCATGACCAAGGAGATCTGTCACAATTCTCAAACGAGATCATGATGGCCTAGCCTTCCTGTCAGCTAGGCTAACTGGAAATATTACCTGTGTATAGTAGGCAGAAGGAATACAAGGCAGAATATTTATTTTCTGAAGCTTGGGATGTATTAGAAATACTCATAATTTTTCATAAGCCGTGGAAGGTGTAATGTTTAATTGATTCATTCGACAATTTATTGAGGGAGTAGTAATGATAATGACGTGTCTGTCCAGGGTCAATTTGTAGGCCTAGCCCTGTGGTCTGCCGTTGGAAAGTTTTAAGTTTCCAAATGAGAGTAGCCATTTGGGCATTCAGCCATGACCTCGCTCTTCAGCTACCTCCTACCTCCCCCTCCCTCTTACTTACTCTCACTGTGGATCCATTCACATTGAAGGTCCACACTTACAATCAGTTTGGTGTCTGAGTTTTGCCTAGTTGTTTGTTCAGGGATTCCTGAAGAATTTCTTTGGCTAGCACTATCCTGTGTCTGACTACCTGTGCCCCTCCCCACACAGTGCTGCTGAATGCCACTTTCATCCATTTGTCCAAATGAGCAGTCAGCATTTCTCTGTGTTTCTGTCACAGTGCCACTCTTAAGGAGGACACTTTCTTTAACGGAACCACTCCAGTCATCCAACAACACTGTTAATAATTAGGCCTTGTCTTTGCTTACCATAAGCTACAGACAAACTCTGCCTAAAGCTCTGAAAGACATGGTCACCTAAACACATGGTATGCCAAGAATGGAAAAAAAACCTTCAGAGACGCTATATATTAGTCTTGAGTATCAATTTTATTTTCACCAGTTTGTTTGACCTCTGAGGAAGCTGTGGAGTGAGACTATTTCAATCTATGTCTAGGGGTAGGAAGTCCTTTTGGCGGATGTGCTGGTTATTAATAGGGCAGTTGGAGATGAGGAGAGTGAGATGGGAGTGCAGTAACGGTAGACGGCAGATCCATTAATATACAGTATTTCTGTCTGCTCTGTCTGTCTCCATATGATCCATGTTTCTGATGGATTTGAATAGAGTGGGAGCTAATTTAAATGCTGAATGACTATATTTTGTGAGGTTAGAACGGTTCTGGTGGAAACCCCCAGTTGGTAGTGACTCTGAAGCCTGATGTTTGAAGAAATGGGGTTTGAGCACAGTGGTGTAATGAGTGGGAAAGATGATATGAGGGTGCTGTCTGCGTGTGTCTGTTCTGTTGGGTGGTTGTTTGGTCAGAGCGCCTGCTGGGCTGGGAGCTCCCACTGCTGCAGTTGTCATTCACATCTTCTCCCAACTGCCCCCCAGCTGTCAACCTGACCAAACATGGAGGAGTTTGTTGGTGGTCTGCTGTTGGGACCAGATCTGCCATGTGATGTCAGGCTGACGAGAATAGCTTAGCTCAGCAGGGAACTTCAGGCTATTTTCTTTTCTGTTTCCCCTTTGGAAAAGCGCTATCAGGTGTTCACTACATTCATTCTTTTAAAATGCGTTTGACCAAAAAAATGGGGCTAGCTCTTGTTGTAGAAAGCAGGTATGGGTCAGTGCTTCAATATTAGAAACCGCCACCGATTTTGCTATTTGAACTAAATCTGTCAACATGCACAATATAGGGTAGGTAGGTTATTCACTTAGAAAAGGGCTGCTCTGTACTAGGATGTTGACATTTCGTGCTATCAATATTTTTTTATTCCGGAAAAGATTGTCATTCAGTTCAAATTCATTCCTGACTGCACACATCATGGGAGACAGCGGGGTTGAGTGCCAATTACCTGACGAGGTGAAACATCGTAATGTTGCCTTGATCAATGCTCGCTCTCTGTGAAAAGGGAAACTCGATATCAGTATTGTCTTGTATCTGGCCCTCACTGTCTGACCACAGCAGAAACAAAAATGTCCAATATCCTGTTTTATTCAAGCAAGTGGTGAGTTGATCCACTTAGAGTAGTGTTGCTAGTAACCAGTCTGTACGTGCATAGATGGCCTGATGAAATTGTTCATGGCAGTGACTTGCCCCTGGCTTGCTTCTGCATTCAGGAACTCAACATTTTTGCCCAACCAACTTCATGCGGATAGCCAGCAAATCGACTGCCATAGTGCACTGCCAGCTTCTATCTATTGTCCAGTTCCTGCAAAATCTGTGACGCCATTGATTACGAATAAGCCAGAAACCAAGTTTGCTAAATAACCACAGCATAAATGACCACGGTGTGGCCCATATACACACCCTAAAGTTGTTTTGTGATTTCCACAATCTCCCACAAACAAGATCACCATCACCATCACCAACATGAGTTAACCAAGCACTGAGGAGGTTATTAAAAAAAAGACATCCATCCCCACCCATCAGAAATTTGATCACACGCGGTTTTGTAACATGAGAGCCATGTTGTTTACTTGCTCATTTTTTTAATAAAGCTTGAGCTTTCGTGTCAGAAACCTAATCCTTTGTCCTATAAGTTGTTTATTATTATATTTTAGGTTATTTGTTTAAACTTTTTGTACTTTCACTTCGGTGTTGCCTTTTTTCTGGTATAAAATGCAAATTAAGTTGTATTTTTGATAAAAGGGAAACAAATGATTCCACTGTTTATATAAAGTAATATTTTAATCAAGTTGTCTGCTGCACATCATGTAATAAAATCCTAAAAACACCTAGCCTACTTTAAGCAGGTGATCTGGTGGGCTTGAAGAGTTGTAGAGGCCGATCACAGGCATGCTTTTTAAAATTCCAAACACAAGTACACCAACCATTTACTGGAGGTCTAGCAGCCCAACATTTCATTCATAGCACCATTTTGCATGTGTTCTGCTCTGACCTTTAGCCAGCTTTTGCTTTTTCAAACTTCAAACTTCAAACGGTATTTTTGAAGGAAATTAAGAGCATAGTAAAGAGCTATTTCCTCTTTTCAGCAAACAACCCTTTCAATCCCCCTCCTCTCACCTACACCCCAGTCCAGGTTTCTCATGTTGTCTTGCGTCTCCTTTTCAAAGACCTAAATGAATAACAATCCACATAGTTGAGCTTGCAAACCCACCCCCACCCCTAACAATAGAAAGGCATGTACTCATTCCCTTCTTCCTAGAAGCAATTCAGCTGCCTCTCCACATGGGCTGGTCGGCTGTCCAGACATATTTTAGCTTCAGATTGTCTGCTGTCAACAAATGGTAAAGGATTGCTATTTGATTTATTTCTTTATTTTGGGGTTGGGATGCCTCATGGTGCTAGCGAAATGTTTTCATCATAATTTCTGTCCCAAATCGTATTTCCTAACACAAACTTTTACTCAATAAACGCTGGAATACCAGTAAAAGACACTGTGCATTCCTTAGGCAACATCTACAACAAGGATGGAGCCTACCGCAAAGAGATTAAGCCATGAATGACTGGCCAAAATAATGGAATAGGCTACGGACAGAGTATGGTATCTATTACAAAGCCATTGGCTTACTTTTAGTAATTCTGCTTTCAGTATCTCAATATTATAACATGGGATGAAAGAAATTACTAGCCTGCCATTTTATTTGCAAGTTTGTAAAAGTTACCCAAGAGAAGCCATCTTCACTAATGGTTAGCCCAAGTAGACTATTTAATTTAGGTGCAAATACTGAGTAGCCGACATGCTCATTTGTTTCTCTTAAACTTGCATGGTGTGTTTTTACCTTCAAGATGCTTTGTAAAATTGGGAAATTTTAAGAGATTGTAAGACATTTGAGCTTGTCGTCTTTTGTTAAAATGTGTCTTTCCCCCCCCCCCCTAGGTCTCAGAAACAGCCTTAACAATGGAAGTTAAGAATTACTGAAGACAACAAAAGACAGAGGAGGTTGAAAGAAGGCCGAAAAGAAGAGGAGAAGTAAAAGGCTGGAAAACAAAAGAAGAGAATTGTGAGGGAGATTAAGCTTTGAAAAGAAGATCAGTTCCCTCAACCTCCTTTTGTTTGTTGGAGACTTTGCCAGTGTGCATGCTGTCTTTCTCCTCTGGACGTCATTCTCCCCCGTGAGTGAGCCCAACAAAAGCAAGAATGCGCAATAAACATAGAAAGCTGGGGCAGGGGGTCTGGCCCCTGATGTGCACTGGCAGGACTACTCTGGTACTGCTGATGGTGCTGCTGATGGAGAGTGTGCACGCCAGCTGGCCTCAGGGACAGGTGGAGGTACACCATCAGCTTGAGGCCTCCATGCACTCGGCTGTCATCGCAGAGCTTCAGGAAGCGGAGACGGTAGCTATAGCCACACAAGCGGCTAGCTTCCCAGACTCCTCTGCAGTGGTGGGAAGAGTGTTCCAGATGCATGTGCCAATCAAGATGGATGCCAGCACCACTGTAAAGGTGAGCACAGATGTTAGCCCTGCAAATTCATAAGAATAATTGGGAACACTTAAGGTTAGGGTTTTCACCATTAACTAGCAGCTTATTAAAGGATAACTGCCGTTCTCACGATTTGAGACTTATTTCAAGGACAAAATAACGTTACGTACTCAGCCCTTTCATTTTCCACTGAAGTCACGTCTTTGCAGAGTTTATGGAATCGTAGCCTATCCATGTAATGGAGTCGTCAGGGCACCAAAATGCAGCCAGTAAATGTGTTCATTTCTCCGATGTTTGTTATGATACAGTAGTGCTATTCCCATTTCAGTCAGAAGTACTTTTGTCATCACCATCCAGGGTCTGTATATTCATTAAATTGCCTCGAAACAACAAGTGATGATGTCATCACGTAGCTCCGCCAGTCACGTTACTAATCTGGCTTGTTTAGTTAATAGCTGCTAATAGACAGGCGATAGCAAAGTACTTCTGGCTGAAATGGGAATAGCACTAACAGCAACTAACAAATATCTGAGAAATTAACGCATTTACTGGCTGCATTTCGGTGCCATGATGACTGATGGTCGTTGATGGTCTACTATGGGTCATCAATTAAAAGTCAGTAAGGTCCAGTTATTAAATTTCTTCCAAGTAGAAGGTCCGAATCGAAGTCCAGTTCGTGTCTTACAGCATTCCCATATGTCCACATTTTTAATAGGTCTATGGCAGTTGTCACTAGCCTTTTTAAGACCAAGATCCCCGACCTCAGTCCTGGCCAAAGACAAGATACCTAGGCTATTAAAATATGAAAGACAGCTAAGATCCGACTTAAGGCTTTGTATTTTAGCAAGCTGAATTTGAAGTACAGTATGTGTAATAGGCCACAAACTTCAATTGGATGTCAAGCCACTTTAACTAGCAAAGGCCTTTAAAACAACAAAAATTAGGAAATGCTACCATAGTAATTTGAGTCAAAAGATTAATAAAAGTATGGGTACAGTATTAAAGAATTTTCCTAAACTTGAAATGATAATCTGATGTTTGGCTAATTGAGATGGCACTGTGGCCCAAAATACTCAGTGTGAATACTCAGTTAATGCGCAACAGGTGCGATATCTTGGACACAAAAAATGTTTCGATATTTTACTACAGAAATGCAATATTTCAGACGCATTATTTTCGTAAGGGAAAGTATTTCTACAGATGTCAACTGTAGGTCTACATCGCACTGGTCGGTGTGCAAAGCATTCCTGCTTTTCATAGCCTGGAATCCAAGGTTCTGAAAGACCGCAAGTAAGAACCGCGATGCACCAGACAGTAGATAAATCTCTCTGCAAGTTTCATCCAGTAACGCCAAACGATGCTGAAGAGCTTTTGCTCACAAGTCGATTGAGTTGATAAATTTGATAGGTTTCACAAACTTCAAATCAGTAGCCCAGTAAAGCACAGTGCTATTTCAAGTGCACACGCAACGCAATGACCATCAGTTAATGAACGAATGGAATACAATTTTCATTAATGTTTAGGCATATCCTTACCCGTGTTCTGTCATATCTTCAAGTGAAATGGAGTGTTGGCAAAACTGAAAGTTAACCAGGCAACATATGATAGTTTACCGTTAGATCTCAGAAATATTTGGACTAACGTTAGATCTGGTAGATCACTATGGACGGGTTGGTGACCCCTAAATTAAACTGGCAATTTTATTGGCTCAACTGAGTGAAGCTATTGTAGTAACTGGAGTATCAGTACCCATTGCTAGTTGCCGCGATCGTCCAAAATAATGCTCCATTAAAAATACTTAATCACGTGAATTTACCAGATTTCTCATGGGTCTGGACAGAATAAGCATCTGGTCTGGATCCGGACCTAGGTCCGCAGTTTGGTGATGCCTGGAACAAGTTATGTGACTTGTAATGATTAACCGATGGTTAGAGTGTGACTAATTCGCATGGTAATAAATTGCTAGTGAATGGTAAATATGTGAAGCCTAATCTAAAGTGTTACAGAATAATTTCATGGCCAAGCTTTGCTAATTAAGCAAATTTTGTATGACAACAAAAATTTTATGACCACTTATTTGGAGTACAGTTTGCCTTAATCTCATGCAAATGTCTGACTGAACAATGGCACTGATGCACCTCATACTGTAGTGGTTGATGCTGAAATAGATCAGCCTGTATCTTTTTTTTTGTTTTGTTTGTTTTGTTTTTGTCAAATGGCTGATTCCAAAGCGATATGTAGGAGTAAGCCAATGGCGTTATGCTGCCAGTTTATTTTGGACTGGGCCGATGTCTGGATGTCTTTTCACGTTTAATTCCATTGAACTTTGATTTTTGCTATCCTCAACACAGGATGCTAACTCTGCATCAGCTTTGCACTTCACATTCTTGAAATCAAGGTCACATGGAAAATGTCACTTTTTTTTCTCTACTCAGTCATTACGTACCTCAAATACACACTTTTGATAGTCATTTTTGTTGTGTGATGCAGACAAACAATAAAACTCTAGGCCTACCATTGGCATGTAATCTTGATGGAGAGAATGTTGCATGCAAAGTAGTTGTAGAGGCTAGTAGCCTGTCTTAGCTCCTGTTTAGCAAAAATTATGATTGAACTCTTAGCAGGCAACAAACATCAAGGGGAAAAACATTACACAATTGTGTAGACAAAAGTGTCTGCATCTCAGACTTCTCTGTGAGGTACAGAATTTAAAAGTAGTGATTATTCAAAGACCCCATATTAAATTCCATAGATTTATTTGGCAAAGAACCTGGAGCGGAGTTTATATTACATTTTGCCAGTGTCACTGCAGACGTCTACTGTGGTCATAGCCAGACAACAAGTCCACCTATAGATCACTGGTTGCCAGAAAAACCAGATAACAGAAACTTATAGCCTAATGACCCAGCTTAATATAAGATGGTCTAGTAATAAATTGCTCTAAAAGTTGCGTAGTCTCTATAACATTAGGAAACAATGTAAAATACTCGGAACTCATCCTACCCCCTGTAAACATTTGGAAGATTTTACTCATAGAACCATGTTTTTTTTAACCCGGTCAATACATAGGGACTTGGTCCTGCCATGCATTTTCATATGAAAGTAAACTGGTATAATTTGTCGCTTAAAAAGTATACAAAAATAGATGCCCATGAATTTGGCTATGTGCTTCACATGCTTCCAGCCTATTATACGCTTGACAAGTTTTCAGCCCAACCCAGATCACAGAGCTTTCTCTGCACGTCATTGTGTTCTTCTGGCCCATGTCAATTACATGCTTCTCTCCCAGGCTCCCAAGGTAATCCTATATTCACTGGAGCCCTTCTGCTCTGTCGAGCGCATTTTTGAAGCTGGAAACCAGAAGCCCTTTGTGCATACCTGGAAAATTTTGTCTGACAGCTATACCAGAGAATGTGAACTCCCAGCACTTTAACAAGGTTGTAGTCATTTTCTGCTCCCCAGCACCTCACTAAATTAAGGGTGTTGGTATGTGTTCTTGAACAGACAGGGTATGTAAGATATATATATATATATATATATAGCCGGTCATATGGATCATATGCAGTACTGTGTTTCCCTCAGGTCTGGATTTTACTTGTGGTGATCTGCAAAAGAGGCCATCATACACAGATCAGTCTGCATACGCTCTCGCTAAAGCTGTCTTTCGTAAAATTTGGATGCGCTTCTATACTGATAACGCTTGTATCTGTTCACATAATTGGATTCTTATTCTACTAGGATAAGGCATTATGGTCAGGTATGCACAAGAAATATGCTTATTGCCCATTTTGAAAGAAGTTAATATTCCAGCATCATGTAAAACGGCTGTAAGTGGAGGAGAGTTATAAACACATTCGCTGGTAACTTTCGAACAGATGATCTAAACTTTAGTTATGCAAAGTCACCAGAATGCAAATGACTCCCAATAATTCGTAAAGAATGTATGAAGGCATATATTGCAAATCTTAATTGGGTGGGTGGGTTTACTTATGTATTTTTAACCCTGTTTATTAAGCATGTTAAATTTTGACCAATGTCTACGTTTTTGGTTAAGCGCCAACATAGATTTAAGTAGCCGAAAAAGATTTGAAAATGTCTGTGCTGCACACAAAAAACCCCGCAAACACACACATTTCCGTCCTTCACCAGAATGGATCAGTTAGACTGAGTTTATCCTGCCCTATCTCCTTGCATTCACATTTGTTCTCACATCATAGACATGCCAGAACATATTCCATCCAAACTATGAGTCTTATCTTTCCAGCAGTCGTCTCAGCCCAACAGTGGGCCCTTTCTCTTCCCGTCCCCTCATGAAGTTCACTGTAACAATGCGATGCTTTATAAGCCATGTCCTACACTGTAGGTTTGGTGAAATTCTTTGTGTCAAAGGAACTTTGTACTCCCCCTTCCATCTGTCTTTGGCTCACGGCAGTTTGGGCTCCCTCTCAGCCGCTCACAGCATTTGGATCCTTGATTTGTGGAACTGTCAGGAACTTTGGAACTCTGGTGTAGGCCTATTTGTGGCAAGACGGAGTATGTGCATAGAGTGCGAGAGATTAATTTCAGCTACTCAGAATTGCATGGGTTTTGGGTACATTTGCTCGTTTGACATTGTGAATGAAGACTATGGAAAGTAGGTTTACAGTTGAATTTAGAAATTTGATGGGGGACCATACTGAGCTGCTGCAGGAAAGCCTTTTTCTGTACTTTGTTGAATTTCCTCTGATTACTGAGCCAATAGAGAATGAAAAGCACATCTGTGAGAATGTAGTTTAAAGTTTTTTTTTTTTGTTTTTTTTTTTGGTCAACAGTTCCCAGTCTACTTGAGCTCCTGGGCACATGAAACTTGATGGGCATAGCCCCACTAGACTAAATAAATGATCCAAGCCTTAAGGAGGCACATCAGCCCAGCTGACGACTTTCTTGGGATGTAGTGCCACCTAGTGAAAGGCGCTAATGCAAGAATCAGGCCCTTCTAAAGCCAATTTGTACTTGCGCCCAGGTCACTGACAAATACCTGTCTGAACCATTAGTGTTTTGTCTCTGTGTTTCATATTTACAATACTTTTTAATTTGGGGCAAATATTTCATACATTTCATATATTTTGTGTCTCTGATTGCTCCGAATTTTTCCGGAATTCTGAATATTCAGCTATAAAAATGTGACCCTTTTTTTTGGGGGGGGGGGGGCAGGTCGCGCCAGGTTGCGCCAGGTCTCGCTAGGTTCCTGCATTTTCATCCTTTGTCAATCACAAAAAATGCCACAGAAGTTCCAATGATATTAGCCATTTTATTGCAGGTGAAAATTGTGAACATTGTGAAATCCTGGAGAAACGGTGTGGGCACTGAATACAAACGATGAGAAGAAAGATGTGTAATTGTTGAATCAGAACTTGTCTTGATTATTATTTTTAGTTCATACAGTTTGGTTCATACTAGGTAATAGTGGCATTTTAGTCCTTGCATCTCCCCTGTACAAACTGCAGAGAGGGAAAGTGATGATCTATTTTGTGTGTGTGTGCGTGTTTGTGTGTGTGTTTGTGTGAAGATGGACTTCTGTGTAGTGAGTCATTTAGAGAGAGTATGATGTGATTTATTTTATTTATTTTTTTTAAAAAGTGGGTGAGTCTGAGTAGATGGCTAATTTGTATGTGTGTGTGTGTGTATGTGAGCGAGCGAGAAAAAGAGAGTAGATGAAATGAGTGAGTGAATGGGATGGAGAGTTCAAGTAGTTATTTGTGCAAGAACTTTGCTCATCTGTCTTTCTAAGTGGCACGTTTCTCAATAACCCTGGTGTTGAAATCAGGATTGTCCCGTGACCAGATTTTCTATAGAGAGCATAGCCAGAGCATTGATGTCATTAATCTTGTGCCATTGGGTTTCTAAGGAAAGTTTTTTTTTTCCTGTTAAAAGTAGAGTAGCATCTCTCCATTCTGATGTCATTGGTATGGTGGTGATGTTTAGAAGACAGTTTTGGTGAGTATGTATTGAAGGTTATTTTCCATCAAAACCTGATGGAGAGCCTGGTTACCACTGTAACTCTGGAGCCTCTTGTAGATCAGGGACACTTCTGTTTTAAGTGAGTCAGGCCTCATCCATCGTGGTTACCAGTGCTGAATCTGGGAACTTTCTGCTGTGGTGTTGGAACAAGTCTCCCTGCAACAAGGCGGTGCTGACGAGGTGCATGGCATGGCTCATAATGGTGTCCGGTACCTATCAGTGATGTGCGGGTAGTTGGATAACCCCACCTCAACCGATCGTTGTTTTCAACCAACTCGCCCGAAACCAACTCGTCAGGTTTCGGTCATTAATTGCCATTACAACATTTTCACTTCGCTGTTCTCATGTTGCCAAAGTCTCACTCCCAGATTTTCCGGTACCTATACTGTCTGGCTGTAAGTTTTGGTCCTTTGATGTTTCTCCCTTTCTTGAAGGCCACAAAGTCTATAAGCTATTCTGGAACACTGACAGTCTCAAATTCTCTGCTAACAGGCATTTCAGATGAGGGTGTAATATATATTTACCTTATAAAAAAAACAATGTTTTTCAGAATTCTTCACTATCAGAAATAAACTCTACTGCACCATAGAAAAGAAATTGCTAACAGTAAAAATGGGCATAATAGGGCTCATTTAGAAATATTTCAGCAGAAGATGAGTTTTATAGTTGATCCATACAGGCTTTAGACCTGCATATTGCTGCAGCGGTGACATAATGTTGATCATATGTTACAATATGTATAAATGTTGCTGACTGTTAATAAATCAAATGTTTCAGTAGTTGATTTATTTTATAGATTGGTCAAAAAAGAAGATAGAAATGCCTGTTGAATGTTTCAGTATTTGAAACTGCCTTCGGCCTCCGGCTGCATATTGCTGCAGCAGTCACATAATGTTGATGGGTGGTTGCTAGGCTGGTTACTAGGTTAATGAAGTTGGTTGCTAGGTTGATTAATTTGATAGTTTGATCAATAGAGAGTACAGAAATGCCTGTGGAATGTTCACAGAGCAGGCAGCTGGCAGAGAACAATGGGGAAGTGGAATTTTGTTGAATTCCATAAACAATGGGAAATAGAACTTTTAAAGTTCCACCATTCATTTCAATGGGATTTTTATCACTCGTTAAAATAATGCAGAAAACACAGTTCCTTGGTTAACCATGTTGCTTGTGATGTTGATTGCTGGGTCATCACTAAGGAGGTGGTTTGCAATAAGTCACAAGGGTACTTGAGGTTGTTGCTAGGCTATTTACAATGGTTACCATGTTGGTTGCTAGGTCGTCAAATTACTAATAATTTCTTTTTGATAATTGACAATCGTTTCTTTTGTTTAATTGGTAAAGTGGATGCAGACTGCGAATGCCTCAATGTTCTAGCACTCACATAATGTTGATACTTGCGTAAGAAATTGTTTGTATTAGAAGCCTTTTAAACCACTAATAATTAAAATGTTGATTTGTTTGATAGTGTGATCATTGAGGATTGTAGAAATGCACATAGAATGCTTCAGTTGTTGAAATAATGAAGACGGTTGGACGTCGTCTACGGCTACGTCATATTCTGCAGCAGTGACATAATGTTGATAGTTAATAATGTTGATTACTGGGTCTTCCTATGCTTTTTCAGCAGTTGAACTGGCAGAGATGGCTGGATGCAACCATGCAGTAGTGACATAATGCTGATGGTTAATAATGTAGGTTACAGTATTAAAGGAGAAATCCGGCGCGAAATGGCTTTCGTAGTGTTAAAACGTAATGCTGAGAACTGACTCCTGCCACATAC
>JASCQY010000232.1:21650381-21661211 GCA_030264315.1 Sardinella tawilis
GGGAGGAAGCCACCCGTCATGTAAGAAAATGGGATCACTTTCGGTGTCTGGCAGCAACAACGGCAATAATTCGATGAAAGGGAGCAGCTCTACGCGAAGGACTTTACTTGGCGATAAACGAGACAGCCGGGAGATAGATGGGCACGTTTCAAGTCGCACTGGAAGTAACCACAGCTATGCTAATATCACTGCGGCTGTAAGTAGCAGCAAGAACCACAGCGGCCTCGCTTTAGAAGCCACTACTCGCATCAACTCCCGCGGAGATACCAGGGCTCTCCCTAGTACTGAAAGTGAGTACAAGACTTTGAAAATAAGCGACCTCGGTTCCCAGTTGAGTGACGAAGAAATTGAAGACGGCTTATTTCTCGAGTTTAAAAAATTTGGTGATGTGAGCATTAAAATAAGCCGAGTAAACGACGAGCGTGTAGCGTTTGTCAATTTCAGAAGGCCCGATGACGCTAAAGCAGCCAAACACGCCCGCGGCAAATTGGTTTTGCATGACAGGCCGCTGAAAATCGAAGCTGTATATATGAACAGGCGTCGGAGCCGGTCGCCTATAGATAAAGACACGTATTCAGCAGCTGCAGGGCATAGACATTTGCATACTCAGAGACCCCTATCACCAACTGGACTCGGGTATAGAGACTACAGGCTACAGCAGCTTGCCCTGGGCCGTCTCCCGCCTCCACCACCTCCACCTCTTCCCAGAGATTTAGACAGGGAAAGGGAGTTTTCCTTATATGACGCCAGGACTAGACCCCCTTTTATCCCAGAGGTTGCTGCTTTTCGAGAGGAGGACATTGTTTCCCCAGAAGACGACCAGAGAGCCAACAGGACATTATTTCTTGGTAACCTTGACATAACAGTGACTGAGAGTGACCTTAGGCGGGCTTTTGACAGGTTTGGGGTTATCACTGAAGTGGACATAAAGCGGCCAACACGTGGACAGAACAGTACTTATGGATTTCTCAAATTTGAAAACCTTGACATGGCTCACCGTGCTAAGATTAGTATGTCTGCCAAAGTGGTGGGCAGAAACCCTATCAAGATTGGCTACGGCAAGGCCACTCCTACCACCAGACTGTGGGTGGGGGGGTTAGGCCCCTGGGTGCCCCTGGCTGCCCTGGCCAGAGAGTTTGACCGCTTTGGCACCATCAGGACCATAGACTACCGCAAAGGGGATGCATGGGCCTACATTCAGTACGAGAGCCTGGACGCTGCCCAGGCTGCCTGCACCCATATGCGTGGCTTCCCTCTTGGGGGCCCTGACCGACGTCTAAGGGTGGACTTTGCAGACACAGAACATCGCTACCAGCAGCAATATCTGCAGCCTTTGCCGCTTCCGACCCATTATGACCTGGTGGCCGAGTCTTTCGTTCACCGCGCCGGCCCCGATGCCCTGCGTGTGAGAGAGAGGACTCCGCCGCCCGCACTCCGTTTCCGGGAGACTCCGCTGTACCCTGCCGCTACTGAGTGGCCAGGGCCAGCCGTGCGGGAGCGGGCTCGGGGTGCCCCTTTTGAGTCGTTGGAGCACCTTGAGCGGGAGCGGCGTTCACGAGACACCTGGTCGCTGGAACGAGAGCGGGAGCTGCAAAACCGGGACCAGGCCAGGAAGCGCCGTCTCCTCGAAGATGGCCGTCATTTGGAGCGTTCGCCTGACAGCAGCGAGCGCGTCCGAGGTCGCCGCCACGGCGTGTCCGTGGAGCGCAGCCCAGGAGGCAGCAGCGGCCGAGATGGTGGACGCTACAGCGACTCGGAGAGGCTATCGCGCTCCGACCGGCCCTCTCCTGCTGGCCGCGACAGGCGCGGGAGCTTGGAGTGCATGCCTGGTGAGAAACGACTGCGGACATTAAGCCCCGTTGACATGTCTGCTACTGAAAGGGAGCGCAAACGCAAGGCCAGTGACTCAACCAAGAGCCCCGGCAAACGCGAAGAGCGCACCGAGCACCCTTCCTCCACCTCCTCCTCTTCGTCCAGGGCCACAGCCCAGTCCAAGCAGGGCTCTGGGGGCCACAAGCTGGCCCTGGCCTGGCAGGGCATGCTGCAGCTCAAGAACAGCAGCTTCCCCACCAGCATGCACCTTCTGGAGGGCGACCTCGGGGTGTCGAGCAGGCTGCTGGTGGATGGCAGCACCGGCGGTCAGGTGTGCCAGCTGAAGATCACGCAACGCCTTCGCCTGGACCAGCCTAAACTGGACGAGGTGGCGCGGCGCATCAAGGTGGCGGGACCCAGCGGATATTCAGTACTATTGGCCGTGCCTGGGAGCTCCGAGGAGGGCCCCTGCGACACGGGCAGCTCCACAGAACGGCCGCTGAAGAACCTGGTGTCCTACCTTAAGCAGAAACAGGCGGCTGGAGTCATCAGCCTCCCTGTGGGGGGCAGCAGGGACAAGGACAACGCAGGAGTGCTGCACGCCTTCCCTCCTTGTGAGTTTTCCCAGCAGTTTCTCGACAACGCAGCTAAAGCCCTCGCCAAAACTGATGAAGATTACCTGGTCATGATCATAGTCCGAGGAGCATCGTAAAATGTAACATTTTAGGAAAGTAATTGCTAACTGAAAATGGCCTGTAATGTATAGTGCTGCCGTGTTATAGAATATAGTCTAGAAAGTCAAAGGTTATTTTGCAGTGTCTGTCACTGGAGTAAAAAGCAACATTGTAATATTGTGTTTTCAACAGTCTAATCCGTCAGAAATTATTCTGGTCACCTATATGCATGGTAGTCTCCATTTTTGTAAGATTCCTTCTTGAAGCAAATGGGAATGGAAGAATTCTAATCCTTTGATGACGGTACAGAATAATGTGATAAACAGTTTTCCTGACGCGGTGTAACACTACATGGCTATTTTCACAGTTCAGTTTGGGTATACCCCCAGATTAAGGCTCACTGTTGTCTCCATCAGTCAGTGCACACTCTCTACTCAAGTCATCTACCTGATATGTTCAGACCTGTCCTGGGATATCTGCTTTTATTCAGTTCTGTTGTCTTGTTTTGAAAATGCATATATTTTTTTTCTTCATAATTATTGCAGTCATCTGCAGACAGAACATGTGTTACCAAATCATCATACAGAACTTCACATCAAAGGTATAGATAATTTCAGGACATTTAGATGGCATTACATTGAACACAGAGTTTCTTGACAGAGAAAAAAGTCAGTAGTTCATTATTTTGTAACACATTCTTAATTTTAAATTGATTCAATGAGATGATATATGGAATTGACCCTTGGTCTTCTGTCTTTGAAAGTAGAAATGTGACAGGGGCTGGTATATTTATATGTTGGTTCATCAGTTTGTTTAAATTAAGGTTAAGATAACATTTTTATTTGAACACAAAGGCCTATTTGTCATCTAATATTGAGTGAGAATACATGACGTGCTGGTACAGCATGAAAACAGCCTTTGTGTGATGGTGTGAGAGATCTTAGAATACTACATCACAAGCTTCCCTCAACTAACCTGTTGGAAAAAGATCACACCAGGTGGTAGGAGTATGTTTCTATAACTAGGTTTTATGGGATAAAGAAATTCAATGTACAAGGATTGGACTAGATAATTGTAAATGGGTTACTTGGAAGAAAGTTGCCTTGGGGGAAAAAATGGCAATGATTTTCTGAAGATATTGTCTTTTCCCAAATAGCTTTTTTTGTATTGTGTTATTTTCTTTTTAATGTCTGCTTGATAATTTTAAACAAATTTTTCATCAGTTAGGATCATGTGAAATTGACAAAGATTTTAAGACAAGTCCCAACAAGGAACATCACTCACCCACAGCAGGCATGCATAGAGTTCCTTGTTTTTAGCATATTCTCCTTTTGCAAACAAGAAGATTTGTTGGAGTGAACAAACTATAAAATGTGTTCCAGTTCATCTTGGGTTACATTGGGTCTTAATTTGGTTCTTGTCAGGCTTTATTAAAGGTTAAAAAAGCACCCACCTTAAACTTTTTTTCCAGTAGTCATTTCATAGTTATGTAAACAGCTGTCGTGTCTTTTTGCTGATATTTTTTTTCTGTTTCTTAAAGAAGTACTTGTGTGGACAGTTCTATCTGTTCTCAGAGGATTCACAAACCCTCAGCCATGGACACTCGTGCAGGAAAAAAAAAAAATCTTCCATGATGACAGGCTTTGCTTTGTGCATCTAACTGAACGGACTGCTCTTAAGTTGTGTATTTGATTTGTTATGACCTTTCCCATATGTGCATAGTGCTCTTTACTGTACAGCTGATATCTGGAGGGGAAAAATGGAAACCATCTTTGCACATGCAACTAAAGAAGTAGCTGTTCACAACAATCACACACAAAGAAAAAAAAAACGTGCATCTGGCACTTGCTTGATTTTGTCTCGGTGTCAATAAATTGTTTCTCTTTCGATGGAAAATCCGTCTGTTTCTGCCTTGGAAGTGATTTGAAGACGGCAGTTTTGTGACCTTTTCTGTTTGTTTGGCCAAGGCCCCTCGTTTGTGTCTGAGACAAAGGATATCCTCTCATACCCCACAGACAGACAGAACAGGAGAGGGGCTGAACCCCCCACACTTTATATGTTTTGACCCTTGTTGCATGACATTGCTGCTCGACTTTTTGCTTCCTCCAGGAAGAGGGAAGTGGCTGCCTTCATGTGGAGGGCTGGCAGGCTGCGTGAAGCTGCGCATATGAAGGCGTTACGGGTTAGGAGTCGAACATGTTTGACACTGGTGATGCATACAGTCATCAGCTTTGTCTCCGGCTCTGGCCCAAGTCATTGGAGTCCAGGATCTCCCTGTTGGCACTTTGTTAACACGGCTCCGTTTCAGGCCCGTGCCCACAGGGGTTGCTTCCCCCTTCCGCCACTGCCCCAAGCAAGCCACCTCCAGTGCCTCCCCAGACCAAGAGGAGAGAGGGGCCTTTCAGGGTTCCTCCTTCCTGCTCTCCCAAAACAAGGATCAACTGTGATTGGTCATGAAATTAGTAGCAGATTGGCATTGCGTTAAGGAGGAAGTTTTGTTAGGAAGGCTGAGCAGACAGAGCGGGGCAGGGATTCCCACTGTTAATGATGCACATTAATTGTGGAAGCTTTCAGTGTTATTTGTGCTCAGAACATCAACAGGGATCCTACGTTTGAAGGAGCCACACCTGCCTTTGCCATATTTAAAAACACACACTGTGATTTCAGGAGAAAAAGGAACCTCGGCCTCTGGGTCAGTCATGTCCAGGAGCCTATAGAAAATGTCCTTCACCTGAGCTTACTGCTTGCACTTCCTGGATGGCCCCACTGACTCCACACCAGTTGTCTGAGTGTTTTGATCTCAAGCTTAATCTTGACCTTCAAACAAGAGGATGCTGATTGCTCCAGTTAACAGAGCCTGTGATGCCCTGATGCAGGTAAAGTGATCAACTACACTGTTCTGCTGGATTGGCAGAGGATGTATGAATGGCTGTAGGCTATATGAGAACACCCAAGGGCTGTCATTTGTCTTGTAATGTAGTTGAAATTAACTCCCTAGATTTCTTGTGTGAAAGTGAGCTACAGTATATTACCAACCTGCCAGTCCGCATATTGAGAGATAAATGGTTCTTTTAGTTAGCTAGCGGTAGCCTATATCCAGTTGTCAGGTAGAAAGGACAGTGAGCATGGATGGACAGCTATGGCAGAATGTAGTAAAGTGGGAAGTCAGCCCAGTTTATTAAACTGATTGTATGTATCTGTGGTTTGTACAGCTTGAAGGCAATCTGAGAAACATGCACTCCAACTGAAATCAGTATCTAAATATGTGAAAAGGTAAGCCCAAAATAATACCCGCACAAGCAGAGGATTCCCCAGGAGTGTAAAAGAACAGAAGTTGTTGAGGATATCTGATAGACAGTATACTATTTGTTCATGTTATTATGGCTTTACAAATGTAGTCGTACTTAAATGTGGTAGAGCTGTCAATTGGAATTGCTGTAGATTGCAGTGTGACTTCCATAAGTCCATAATCTCTGAATTTCTCAAATGTAATTTGAATATATCAACATAACTCAATTAACAGAGTTAACTTTTCTCCAAATTCAATTCAAAAAGACACGTAATGTTACTAAACCCTTTCATGCCGAGTGTCTTGTTCTAAGAAGAACTCTTTTCATTGTTCTGACTGGACCATTGGAAATATTATGGATAACCACATGCAGCCTCACGTCTGAAACAGAAGTTAGTTTTCTCCACGTTGGGCAGGTACTTTCTGCCTTTCAGTGGGTGTCTATGTAGCCTACAACATTTTTCCTCCTTGGATTTGCAAATGCTTCAAAGAATCCATCTTTTAGTTCACATGCAGGAGTCCACATTTGCATATTTTAGAAATATGCACTTTCCAGGGCATATTTTATTCTTCATCCTAGAAAATAATAAAAATAATACATTTCATTTAATAGCGCCTTGTATGACAAGGTCATTGTACACATAGAAATAGCACTGTAATAAAATATAAAGTAAAGCAATATTGCAAAAGCAAGTCACAGTGAACGTGCATAACCAATGGCCATGTAAGCACAAAGAGTTTGCACTTTTGTTCCAGCTCACAGAATAAAACGCCCAACCTTCTTTGACTCATTTACACAGTTTTGATTCTGCCAATCGTAGCATAATAGTACAGTATGTCTGGAAGAGTAAGGATGAAGTATTCACTGCAAACCCCACACCCAGAGCATGCCATTGAAACATACCCAGGGATGTTTCAGGTCAAAGATCTTTGCCAAATGGGTTTCTATTCCTGAGTAACATGACAAGCACTTGTATGTGGCTATCCATAATACTTGGTCTAAGGAGTAAAAGGGTGTTCTTTTTAGGAAAATATGTTTGTCATGAATAGGTTGAATTATTATGTAATTATTATGTATTGAATTTTGGAGAAATCATGATAGTTGATTTAGTTGAGATAGCCTTAAATTGTGGTAAGTTTATGTGTTTCCTTGAAGAATACAAAGTAGGCTGAGAATTTGACATTGGATTAGAAATCCCACAGCACAGTGTTTTAAAAATGCAGTGCTGCACTAGTTTTGAGAAAAAGATAATAAGCAGATCAATAAGACCTGCACAGGGAACTACTCCACTATACTGTTTTAGTAGGTAGCTCTGCACAAACTACACCCCTTGGCTCAAAACACATCCTTCAGTCATACACACTAATTAACCCTCTATGGGTTTATTTCAGCTAACTAAACAATAGAATTTGATAAAAAAAAGTACCCTTCTACCCGTCTGCATATGAAATCACAGGTTATTTGATCTATCAACAACAGCTGAGGAAGTGAATGCAACATCATGTCATGTACATGATGCACAATTTTAGAGCTATTTTGGTAAAGAAAACATAAAAAGAAAGATCTTATGAATTATAAAGATATATACATATCTTCTAACACTTTTAGTAGTTTCTTAAACATTTCCATAAAACAGTCTTAAAAATCGGCTAAAATATTCATGTCATGTAGGTGTTCCAACACCCCGGTTACATAGGCCAATAACTGACAAGGTTTGGTAAAGCAATAAAAATATCAATAATTCCGCTAGTTGGTCTATAATGGGAAATACAGGATGAGACAAATAAACCTGACTTTCTATTGGTCAAATGAGAGGTGACCTGCTTATGTACTGTAGGTTATACAGTTCAGCTGCAAAGAAGATGTGGTGGTGGTATAAGTAGATTGGAACCCATCTGTAAGACTGTAGCACTCTAGGTGGTGACTATGAGGAAGGCCCTGAGATGAGCTTTAATTGAATGTTCATAAAATATCATCATGGATTATTGTGCCTTTCCTTATACATGGGTTTCATGTTTACAAACATTGTGTCTGCGCGCGCCAACCCGGGGCAGAAAGCATCTATCGTAGGCCTAATAGAGTAACCATCAGAAAGCCCAGTTTAAATGTATTGTTTATTACTTGTAGTCAGTTTACTAATCCCTCTTCTGTATCAAGAAGGCTTGCCAAGGGTTAGGGTTACCAGACTTATCTGCACCTTGACCATTTTTTTCGCGTTTTACACTTTACATCCTTGTGTCCACACCCTTTGTTGTGTCTGAATATATGGAGGTCAAAATTATCCATGAGCAACAAGAATCTTGGCCCTCTTTCTATACTGTATATGAGAGAGAGAGAGAACACAGCAGCAAGTTGACTTGGCAAAGGATAAAGAATTGTGGGACGTGGAGTTTAATTACTGCAAACAGTCATGCTTTTGGTGGCGCTGTAGACTACAACTGGATAAACCATCGTTTCATTTTTTTTTTTTTTTTTTAACCGATGACATGCATCATGCTACGCTATTGCACATACTAATCAGTGCTGTTTTTTTTTGCAGTTTAACTCACAAAAAAACATGTTATTTCTCTTTGAAAGAGTTTTGCCTATGTTGTTCTATGCAGTTTCTGCCCCGTGGCTGCAGGTTCATTCATTTTGTGACGTTGCCGTGAAACCCTATTAAAGATGCACTATAAGATCCTGAATGATGTCACTTTTGTTGACATTACATGTAAACAAACAAAGTGCTACTCTCAAATTACTACTACTACTACTACTACTACTACTACTACTACCACTACTAAATCAACTTTGCTCACTGCCCCCCACCCAAATGTGCATGCTCACTAACCCCCACCGCCTCCGCTAACCATTTTGTTAGTGTTTGGCTGAAATGTGGTTTGTTATGTTATGTTTTGGTGCACAGTCTGTGCTATTGTGTTTGTACGTTTAAAGCCCCTGTGTACAACGGCGTATTAGGGCCATGTATAATATTTTTGTACATTATGCACACTGAGCAGTAATGTAATCTAGGCTGGTCATGCAAGTTGACTGGTTTAACTGAGTAAATGGAAAATTTGCGACTTTATAATGTCACAAATATACAAGTTTATTTCTCGCAAATTTGTGACTTTTTTCTCGCTAATTTGCGACTTTATAATGACTGTTTCTCGCAACATAGTTTTTTCCCGGAATATTGCCAAATATTATACATGGCCCTAATACACCGTCGTACCTGTGTCGTCTCCAGAAACCGGACTTTTTCACAATATGAAAGCAATGGGGGCAGGCTTCTAGTGTAAATGCTACGTAAATGCCCGCCCCCATTGCTACGCTATTTTGCTGCATCGCTAAACCGTCATAACTCTGTTCAGGTAGCATCGTTTCAGCTCATTTTTTGTCAGCTCGATGTACTCAACCACTGCTTCCACTGGAATGTAGGTTGGGACGCGCTGGCGTTCTCCTTTAAATGGAGTTTTGCTAGGTTATTGTTTGCAATTTATGATGCTCTGCAATAGCCGTGTTTATGTCACTTCAGGTTGTAGACCTAAAATTTTGCCTATCAAGACATTTTGCTTCCGAATTGTCAATCACTGGATGAAACTAGGCTACACACCATGTCTTGACAGGCTATACAGAAGCTTCACGTCTGAATGATCAATATTTGAATTATGCTTTACATTCCATAAAAGTTGCAGAACAAAATAAAACAATTTTTATTAAACACATATAGCCAAGGCTATTTCACACAGTGCATAATATGCTTTTGTGATCATATCACACACTTTTTAGAGCCTGATTTTTGTGAAGATCTGGCACTTCTGCACTTAGGCTACAAGGCGCTGTTGCATTTAGCCGTAATAAATAGCATTAACACTTTATTTTCGATTCTAGTCTTGTTGTGATCTGTGTTGATTAGACCCATACATAGACTATTTGTCGTAGTAAAATATACAGGCCAGGATAGCCTACCATATGAGAAATTCTAGACAGGTCAAAACTGCCCAGAGTATGTGGATTCTGCCCACCTCTCATTAAAGCAGTCATTAGAGGAGGGGATCATGACGACAGCATGTTAGAAAAGTAGGCTACACCACTCCGTCAATTTTCTCATGGCGCAGTTTAAACTCTACAGGGTGCAGAGTAAATGTAAAATGCCACCAAATGCCGTTTTTGTCTGGGAACACGATTTTTGTCAATAGCAGTGTTTCAGTGTTTTTCTCCTCATCAGCAGCTGTAAGAAGCATTTTTGGGTACAGTTACACTTTAAGTTTTTTTAATAAGAATTTCCAAGTAATCTCTATCAAACTGCAACTTAAATATTATTATCAAGTAAAAACAAACTAAACAAGCCAAAACAATCCAATTTGAGGTGGACTGACAAAGTTTATCAAAATGATATAAATATTCTGTGAATTCTTTGCAAATGGATTTGCATCTGAATGGGACAAATTCATTTATACCCTACCCTAAATTAAATGTCTGATTTCTTTCAACTAATTTCCTTGATAAGGGCTAATTATACTTATATATATATATAAATATACTGACTAAAAGGCTCACATTTTAATCATGGCATGCAGGTGCATGCCTTAACACAAAGACTTTTTGGTTGACATAGCCTCAGGTCCGTAATATCAATAGGTACATTGAATATTAAGCAATATAATGACATCATTTTATACTATGTGGGGAAACGTTCATTATGGCAGTGATTTCTTAGTTATAAGTTTCTCAAATAACATCAAGGTGCCAAAACAGGGTATGATGTAGAATAAAATGGCCAAAAGCTTGTTTTATACAGTAGAACTGCCCAAAAAGACATAGAGTATACTGTAGTTTGCGAATGTGTCTTCACTGACTCTAACAGGAACTGCTTGTCATTAATAACTTAATCAATAACTGGCTTTATTTCTCCTGTCTTAGATTTGTGTTTCCTAAGGGTATTTAATTTCAGCCAGTCTATGACTAGCTGTGATTTACACAGACTACATGTGTGAAATACAGTGCCCTCCATAATTATTGGCACCCCTGGTTGAGATGTGTTTTTTAGCTTCTAATAATTTTTTTTTTTT
>JASCQY010000232.1:21661311-21675101 GCA_030264315.1 Sardinella tawilis
TCTGGTACCTATCGACAGCACTCGGCAGTCTCAGACGACAGGGCTTCGGTTTGATTCACTCCGGAGTACTGCTTTAATAGCAAGTGTGTGTTGCAAATTACTAAGTGGCCAGAGGTGGTCACATATGCTCGTCCAGTTCTTCATCTCATTTTTTTTGGTTCAAGCTATGTGGCACACCTCTGTTCTACATCATGTCCAGTTCTTTTCAATTCAATTTTATTTGTACAGAACCTTTACTTTTACAAAGTAATGTCTCAAGGCGCCTTACAGCTAGCCTTGCTAACACCAGCCTAAATCTCAAGTGAGATTTAGTCTGGGGACCACCTATATATTTTCTCGCAGGGGACAAAAGTTCACGCATTATCTTGCCGTCTCTCCTTGTTTTGTGATTGGTTCCCAAATCCATGCGAAAATTTGGCAATGGTCTCCAGGCTGCCGTGCAGTTTGGAACGAGCGCGCAAGGCAGCATGGGTATTCCCAGGCTACCTTACAGCAAGGAGCACCCAAGAGCACCAGGGGCAAGGAAAAACTCCCTTATGTGTGATTTAGTTGATGATAGGAAGAAGGCTTGGGCAGTTCCACGATTCAAAGGGCTGGCACAACTGCCTCGGGTCAGCTTCCTACTTTTTAAAGCTATATAAATAAATAAAGCTAGTTGTTGTAACGTTTGAATGAGACTGACATTGCAAATATATAGCTACGGTGAGTTAACACTGGACATGTCAGATGACTCCGTCAGAATGCTGACGGGACAGTCTTTTTGTAAGGCTGCCATAGAACTTTGCAAACAACAAATTGCAGGTCATACGGATGATGAGGACACTGTTTTGAAATGAACTGGGTAAAGAAAATAAATGATGCTCTAAAGTAGTCTATATTGAAATGTCTCTAAGATGCGTCATAAGAGGGAGTCATCTCTGTCTTTCACTCGTTCCATAGCGGAGCAAGGAGCATCAAGCACATTTGTCTCATTTACAATCTCATCCTGTCAGTTTGTAGTTTTGCATCTGACATACCAGTTATAGCCTATGAATCATCCATGTTAATTTATGAAGTTTTCTATTTTCAGGGAGCCAGGCAGCAAATTTAACTGTAACCAAAGCCATCTAAGCTATCTTTACATCTCATACTGTACATCGTAGCACAAACACCGTTGTGATTTGGTATAAGCTACATGACTTGATTGCATGGTGTGTATGGGCATTACTTCACAAGTCAGCTGTAGTTTTTGTAGGCCTGTAGTGCCTGTTCATCCCTCATTCTGATGGAGATCTTACTGTACATATTGGACAGTGCCTGGATGACCAGACCTGGACCTGGAAGACCAGAGTCAGAGACTATATTGAGTAGCTGGTTACTGTATGGTTTCTTTTACGTGAACAAAGCAGGCCATGTTTTATGCACTTGAAATATGACAGGGTGAGATTGTAGATGAGACAAATGTGCCTGATCCATGCCCCGCCACGGTGCTGCCAGAGACGCTTCTACAGCATCTTTGGTTCAGCCAGAGATAGTTTAGAACATCATCAACTGGGAGTCACGTGGTACGCCCGCCCAGGATGGCTGCTTAAATTGGAGTGGAGCTCGTTTGCCTCCTAAACCTCCCAAAAAATTATTTCAGTCAATATATTTTATTATGTAGGTTGTGGTAGGTTGTAGGCTGTGAAACTGCAGTGGAATGAGTCAGAAAATTCATTATTTCATGCGTAATCAGCCAACTACTTGGCGAGGAAATGACATGAATGCGGTGAAAGGTGGAATTGAGTCTCTTAACCCTTAGGGCCCTAGGCTATTTTGGGGTAAATGTCACTACCTTTTCTTTTAAGTTCATATCTCAAGTCATTATAAGGCCCATCAAGACATGCATCATCTTGTTTTTTTCAGGGCAGTCTAGGCTATCCAAATCAGTCAATATCAAAATCAAAAATATTTCCGGTCTTATAATATTTTAAATTTCTGCAGATATCTCACCAGTGGGAGCATGCCAGTACAAATATATTTTCACATATATTATATTTTATCTGGAATCTAGCAATATAAGAATCATGATAGTGGGACGCTGTATGACTTCACAATTTGTAATATATATGTACTGACAGAATATTTTATTAATTTCAATTACATATTTCAATCATATTTTATTGCACAGAGAAGAATGGAGGTACAAATGATACAGGGGTGCATGATATTTCTCTCTATCGCTATTCTAGGTCCTGCCATGATATATTAAACATCTGTCCAGGCTATATGACAAACAGGGGTCTGAAAAACACTTCTGATATAAAAAAGACATTATTTATTTTGAAGTGTGTGTGTGTGTGTGTGTGTGTGTGGGGGAGGGGGGGGGGGGGGTTGAAAAAATGTAGAAATTCGATGTGATTTCAAGACACAAATACTCATGAACCGCTAAACATACATAGACATACACTATTGGGATCAGTAGGATCTCCTGTTTATTTTGATATGCAGTTTGTAGGAGTAACAAAATCGTGAGATATTTGGGGTATTTAGAATGGGTATGACATGGACGCAGAAATGTATTAGTGACAATAATGTTGGTTAATTTTGGCTAATTATCTCTCGAACCGTTCATCATAGAAACTAGCGGCTAACACTGTTGGAAAGGTCAGGTTCTCTACTTTCACGTGATGGGTCAGGTTCTCTAGTTTCATGTCTGTGTGCCAAAAAATAACGGAGCAATCAGAGTGAGAAGAATGGGTGCGGCCGCACCCATACAGTGCGTGCGTCAGGCCCATAGAGTTAATGAAGCTGTGAACTGCCTTGGTGATAGGGTCGATGAAGAGGCCAAAGCTAGCTCAATTAGCAAAAACATGGTGAAACAGAATCAGCGACTGCAAGAAAAGCTGGGGGCACTGGAAGGATTTTACCGACTCCAAAATATCAGAATATCGGGCGCTAAATAAGGAACGGAGGGTCCTGATCTTGAGGGATGTTTGAAAGATCTGATGAGTGAGGCTTTGGACATTGAGGCTGATGATTGGTACGAAGTAGATAAAATCCATCGTGTGGGCCCCCCACCACCACCTGCTGTGGATTAGAGACCAAGACACATCATCATCAGCTTTCTACGGGACAAAGGCAAAGCATCTGTTCTCGCTGCGGCAAAAAAGCTGAATATGCAATATTTTGCCTGGATAAAAAATATTTTGAACAAGGCGAGAGAACAGATAAAATGCTGGTACATAGGGTTAAACAGATAAAATCTAATACGTTGGCCACCAGTAAAAAAAGAAATTAATGATGGGTTAGTAGAGGTTGTCAGATTTTTTTTTATCTATTAAAACTCATAGTTTGATCAGTGATCAAAGAAATGTACTAGAAGGAGAGATCACATTAGATGAAGTCAAGCAGGCAATAGGTAGTCTAAGGTTGGGCAAGTCTCCAGGCAATGATGGATTTCCATCAGGTTTCTTTAAGGCCTTTATAGATGATCTGGCTCCAAGACTTCTGGAAGAGTATCAACATGCCTTACAGAAGTGTACTTCCTAGTATGAGATCAGCAGTGATTACATTACTACATAAAAAAAGGGAAAGACCCCCAGCATTGTGGGAATTATCGCCCAATTTCGTTAATTAATGTTGATGAAAAAGATAATTTCCAAGATACTTGCTGCTAGACTTGAGAAAGTGCTTCCCAATTTGGTACATAGGGACCAGGTTGGATTTGTCAAAAATAGGTACTCAACTGATAATCTCTGCAGGATATTACATGTATTTTGGAAGAGCAGGAATAATATAGACCCTGTTGTTGCCTTCTTCCTAGATGCGGAGAAAGCTTTTGATAAAGTTGAGTATGCCTTACTGTTCTATACTTTGAATAAATTTGGTTTTGGTCCCACCTTTATACAGAGGTTACAGGTAGTGTACACAGATCCTATGACTACTGTTTTTACCAATGGGATAATGTCACCATCCTTTACTCTAAGTCGGGGCACTAGGCAAAGTTCACACTTATCACCTCTCGTTTTTGCTTTATTTTTGGAACCACTTGCTATTGCATTATGTGAATGAAATTAGACATTAAAGGGGTAGTTATGGGTCAAGAAGAACAAAAACATTTTTTATATGCAGATGACATTCTTTTGATTTCAGGTAATCCGGAAATGGCAGTACCTGTCATTTACTCAATTATTGATTCTTTTGATTGATTCTGCACTATTCATTGGTCTAAGTCGGAATCTGTGCCTATCTCTAAATGATGTCCCCCAGCTATTCATTTCAGGAGTTCAGGAGTTCATTGCAATTTAAATGGATGCCTGAGGGTTTGACATATGTAGGAATTAAATTTACGCCTGGATTGGATAAAATAATGCAAGTTAATATTTCTTCAGTGATTCAAAACATTCGCCCTCTTTTGCAGAACTAGGCAAAAATGAATCTGTCATTATAAGGCAGAATTAATCTGGTAAAGATGATTATTTCTACAAAGCTCCAGTATATTTTGTATGTTACCTATGACATTTCCACACAACCTATTAAAGCTTTATAATACAGTTGTGGAGGAGTATGTGTGGGCAGGCAAAAAGCCATCTTTTAATTGGTCCAAAGAATATGCTGCCAAAGATAATGGTGGGTTAGCTTTATCCAAGGTGGACTGGTATCATTATGCATTTTCTCTCTCCCAGTTATCTAAGATAAATAACTCTCCTGACATGAGGCCATCATGGGTAGCAACTGAAGAAAGCCTATTGGCTCCCACATCTTTAGAGACCTTTCTCACTCAGAGAGGAAGACCAGTACCATTTAAAGATCCAGTTCTGGCTTTTGTACAAGAAACGTGGTTTAGATCTCACCAATTCATTAATACTAATCCTTATTTTACATCTAGAGCCTCTATTTGGTATAAAAAGAAGTCATGGTAGCACTTTAGATTAGGGTGCACATATTCACCATTGATTAGCAGCTTATTATCATGCAAATGATCAACATACTAGCCATTTGAAGAGCACTTTTCCAAAACGCTATATATTCGTTTCCGTGCTCCGTGCTCTGAAAATCGATAGTGCAATGAATATGGCATAGGTCTATTATGAAAAACGAAAAACAAGAAACGTCTCCTGCGCTTTCATAGATTTAGGATGAGCGCCGAGACTGCCAGACCTGCAAAGTGGGTTGATAAAGAAAGTTGTTGCCTCCTTAAAAGCTCTGTGGCTTTTAAATAAAATGATAGAAGACTACAGTAATGAAAACAAGTAGCTTATTCCTAAGAAATACTGATTGATAGTAGCCTATAGCGAGGACATTTGCGCACATCTGCATATGGTGAGCATGCCTGCCTAAGCTGATACGGTGTTGCGCACGGCCGAGACACACATGATATAAGTTCAAATAGGGCAACAAAATCACATTTGAGCTGAACCATTACGCAAAGCTGAGGCTAAAAAAATATTTTATTATGCTATTTTTTGTCATTACTATTGCCTGAATTAAAGGCCTATTGGCATATGTCTTTCTTGCCAGTGTGCAGAGTTATAGCGCAGTGAAAGAAGTGTCTCTGTGGAGGTGGGGCCTCGGGATGTCTGTCTGCCCCGGGCCTCGGAGTGGGTTAACGCGGCCCTGATCAAGTATATGTTTATATATCTTATTCAAAACAAAAAAAAGGACAGAGAGCTGACTGTATGGCTATAATGATTCCTTTACTCTATGATTCTTATGTTCTGCTGTCTGACAAAAACATGAATTAAAAAGAGAGAGAAAAAATGCAACCCTGCATCCCGCCTCTGGTTCCTATAGTATGTGACAGGCTACAAAATTGCTGTAAAAGTTCTGTAGGTTGCGGAACCCCATGTTGGAATCTTTTAGTATGTGCTTGTTGTTGACTAGATTATCAATCTGTGAATCTGTGATTCTCTTTATGTGTGTAGCACAACCAGATGTCAAATTTGGATAAGAGTTTTAAATCATGTAGTCGGAGCCTAGCATAAATCGTGACTTTGACTGAGAAAACGTGACATGCAATGCAAGCAATTTTGAGACATTATGGGACATTTTTTTTAGCTGAGCATAAACTGTATCTATAGATTTGAAGCTTTAACTTTGTAAGAGGTTGAAAGATTGAGTGTGTCCTGTAAGCATCATCATGGTAAGCGTGCTACGTCATTTCCTGTTCTTACTGTGTTTGTACCTGTGTGCCACGCTTGTACGAATTGCTAACATTTTATGTAATTTACTAGGCCGGATTTACACATATAATTTTAATTCTACCCATCACCAGTGTTGGGGAAGTTACTTTTTAAAAGTAGTGTTCAACTGTACAAGACGTGAGTGTAGTGACTCCATCGGCCATAGTCCAATCTATCTCTGGGGCTAGAGCTAGTGACATCGAAGCCTATTTGAAAGTGCTGGAGGCTAAGCAAGTAAAGTACTCGCGTATTGTTATCCAAACTGGCACTAACGATGTTGCCTGGTTGACACGACATTCCAATGCCGGCAGCATTGGGTCTGGCCAAGCATATGACAAAACCTGGTTCTTAAATTTAAAAAAGTGCGTGGTTCAAATTTGAAGCACCCGCCCCCCTCAAATCTCTCAGTCTGCTACTGGTCGAAGCCAGAAAAGGCGTTGTCGAAGCTTAAACCAATCACACAGCGCTTTCCGCTGTTTACAATCCTGAGGTTCTGGTGGCTGTTCTACTGCATCACTTACTTGAACACGCCTCTACCTAGAGCCGTTGGAGATATGGAGCGTTGATTGGCAGCCGAAAAATAGGGTGGAGTTCCTGTAGCTGCCGGAGACCGAAATTCTGTGAATAGTATGCTTGGCCAGGCCGTGCAAGGCCGCGGGCGTGGCCGATAACGTCACGGAATGGGTGGGCCCAGGCTACTAACGATGTCCAAGTTAGACATTTTGAGGTCACCAAAATTAGTTTTATTTCCTTGTGCAGGTTGGCACAATCAATGTCAGACTTTGTAACTTTCTCTGGTCCCATACCCATACAACACGGTGCAGAAATGTTCAGCAGAATTTCTGCGCTAAACCGGTGGCTGTCGGGTTGGTGTGCCGACAACAACGTGGGCTTCATTGATAACTTAAGCACATTCAGTGGGAAACCTGGACTTCTGAATCGAGACGGCATCCACCCCTCGTGGAAAGGTGCAGGGGGCAGAATTACTGTCCTACACAGTTGTCTGCTGCCCCGCCGTCATCCCAGTAGCAAGCAGACAGGGAGAGTGTCCGCAACCAAAATTCCAAAACGAGTCCGCAGGGGCATAAACTACAACAAATAAACCAGAAAACTCAGCTGAGACTTGGTTTACTAAATACTCGTTCGCTCTCCTCAAAATCGGCACTTATAAATGAACTTGTTACTGATAATCAAATCGACATACTTTGCCTCACAGAAACATGGCTAAAACCTGATGAATACCTTCCATTAAATGAGGCTACACCCCCAAGCCACTGTAATTACCACATCCCACGTCAGCATGGCCGTGGTTGAGGGGTAGCCACAATATTTAATTGATTTTAATTCAATTTAATTTAACATGCTTCTCCACCAACAAAGGACCTTTCACTGACATGTAGTCCAAAAGTTAAAGAATTAGGGGTAATCATTGACAAGGACCTCTGTCTTAATAGCTATGTCAAACACATTTCAAAAACAAGTTTTTTTCATCTGCGCAATATCACCAAGGTCAGAAAGTTCTTATCCTTTGAGGATGCCGAGAAATTAATTCACGCGTTCGTCACGTCTAGGCTCGACTACTGTAATGCACTGCTCTCAGGATGCAGCAATACCTGCATTAAACATCTCCAACTAATACAGAATACTGCGGCCCGAACACTGAGTAAGACCAGAAAATATATCTCCCCTATTCACGCTTCCCTACACTGGCTCCCTGTTAAAATTCGAATTGACTTCAATTCTCCTAATGACTTATAAAGCATTTAACGGCCTCACTCCATCATACATCAATGACTTACTTGTCCCCTACAATCCTCCAAGAAACCTACGTTCACAGAACACTGACCTCCTTGTAATCCCTAGAATATGAAAATATACGATAGGAGAAAGAGCCTTTTGCTACCGTGCGCCCCTCTTATGGAATAATCTCCCCCTCCACATCCGACAAGCAGACACTCTCAACACCTTTAAGTCTGGACGTAAAACCTTTCTCTTTGACGCTCCCCCATAGTTAGGGGTGGTGCACAGTAAACCATCACTCCACTTGGGTCTTATTGTGAAGGACTGCCTCTGCTGTGGCCCCTGTTGTTAGGCATGCCAGCCACTGACCATCGCTCATGGTAGGACCCCCTCCCAATGGCCCCGCGAGATGCCCATGCGAGGATCGACCCATTCTCCAGAAGTGTAGTGATCCCCCCCCTTGGCTCTATTAATCTAACCCTGTCCCCCCTGCTCAACCCCACCCCACCTTCACTAATCTCTGACCCATAACATATTTGGTACTGTTGTTACCTGCTATACAGTGTAATATTATGGGTCATTGTATTATTTTTATGTATTGTTTTTAACTGTTTTAACTGTTATGTTGCTATCATGTTGCCTTGTTTTTGCGGAAATATGGACATTCTCTCACCCTAGGCAGTTGGGTCAGCCTCTTGAGCTGTGAAACTGCCCAAGGTTTCTTCCTATCATTAACTAAATCCCACATAAGGGAGTTTTTCCTTGCCCCAGGTGATCTTGGGTGTTCCTTGCTATAAGGCGCCTTGAGACATTACTTTGTATAAGGCGCTGTACAAATAAAATTGAATTGAATTGAAAATCAGTCTGTTTGCCATGGTTATCATGTAGCATGGTTGTTTTTCAGGCCAGAGGTGCTCTTAATGGTCTGTGTGATGAGAACATGGTGTGCTTAGTGCCTCAATTACCTTGCAGGTATGGAGACATGAGAGTTCTGATGGCCTATGAGCTCTTCAGCATGTGGCAGAACCTTGGTAAGACTACTGCAGCACATCTACCTAGAGCTCTGGCTCACTGCTCTACAATGTTATGGCCTGTTAAAGGTGGATTATGAGATCCTGAATGATTTCCCTTCTGTTGATGTTCCGTGTAAACACCAAAATACCAAACAAAATGCTACTCTCAAATTCACGCTACTAAATTAACTTTGCTCACTGCCCGACCCTGCCTATATGTGCACGTTCACTAACACCACCCCTCCCCAAACCATCTTGTTGGTGTTTGGCTGAAATGTGGTTTGTTTTATTTTGGTGCATAGCCTCTGCCCCTAGTTTTTGTTTGAGGTTTACAGCCCCTGTGTTATCTCCCAAGACCGAACTTTTTCACCATATATTCAGGGGGCAGGCAGAAAGCTGATCAAGGGGAGATGTGATTTGAGACAAAAATTAGGATAGCATAATGCTCATGCGGCCTGTAATAAATGAGACTTCTCTGCAGCTCCTGTAAGAACCTGCAATGTTTGGAAAGGGTTTCAAAATGACTTTGTGATGAATTGGGTAAGTAGTCAGACACTAAGGTGTATAGTGGTGTGGTGTGTGTTCCAAAGGTGAAAATAAGATCCACTTCATCCCTGGAATGATTGGCCCCTTCCTGGGAGTAACATTAGTCCCTCAAGAGGAAGTAAGGAACATCATGATTCCCATCTTCCATGACATGATGGACTGGGAACAACACAAGAATGGCAACTTCAAACAGGTCCTCAATAATTGTCTGTACATTTCTAGATCTGTTTTCTTTTTGCCTTTTCTACATTTCTGTTGAGTCTCTGAGAACCTTGATTTTTATGTGTCTCTTTATTTGTGTGTTTACAAGTGCAGGTGGAAGCTGAATTGATAGACAAATTGGACAGTTTGGTGTCAGAAGGGAAAGGAGATGAGAACTACAGGGAGCTCTTTGGTCTGCTGTGAGTAAACTGTCATTTATCAACATTTACATATGACTGCAAATAGCCTATTAGAGGTCACACTTCACATCTAAATTGAAATTCACAGGGGATTCCAACTTGATTTGAACAGGCAAGACAATTTTATTTGTATGGCATATTTTGTTTACTTATCAAGTAAAGAGGAATTTGAAGGACAATTTAGGACAGCTTCCCTCAAATTGGGTGGGCGGTCAATTTAGGACATCTTCATTCACATTTTATTGTCAGGTTAAATTCAGGCTGGCATCCAATCCACATTACTCAATCTTCAACTGTAGTATCGGTTGACCAATAGACGTGGCTGAAAGTTCTTGACCTTTCTGCATAATTCTGCCTGGCCAACACCCTAACTATTGACCCTTCCCACATGTGACCTTCGTTATAGCGGCTGGCATTTTGGACATGTTGTGGACTGCAGTTTGAATGCTATGAACATGAAAACGAAAAATAAAAACGAAAAAGGAAATGCAGAAAACACCTTCATTGTACAGTGATGTAGGGCATTTACAGGGTGAGCAGAGGGAGAGGTATTTTCAAAAGATTGACGTTAGCAGGCATAGAGATTGACGTTTAGCCTACTTGCTTCCATCTGGATTGTTCACTGAAGTTCGGAAGTGCACCACCATCTCATCATTTACTGACTTCACCTCTCATGATCTGTACCAGTATGTCATTAACCATCCATCGCCATACACAGGTAACGTTAGTGATAAGCATTCAAGAGTTTGGATGCCTACAAGTAGGCTATTTTGTGTCAGGCTAGGTCATGCCTACATCAGTGTTGCCATCTTATAACGGCTAAGGTTTGTTTAGCCTACATTTTCATCAGTGATCAGGATAAACCAAATGTTATGTCATTGAAATAAGTGCTTAATCTGTTGAGAGATGGCCCCTGTCATAAATTCGCTGCTACCAGAAGGGTTGGTGTGTGTGTTCTAGGCTACTAACGTTGAGCACAGTTCTGTGTCCATGTCATACCTATTCTTCTCTGTGAAGTATCTAGCGATTTCGTTTGGCTAATTGCATATCAAAATAAAGTCCTGCTTCCAACTTTTGATGTTTTATCGAATATCCTTTCAATACTTAGCTCCTTATTCCTCGTTGTTAGCCGTGGTAGACTACTGGGTTTCATGTCCAAAACAAGTAGGTCCTACACACCTTTGCTGTGACGTCACGTGGGATGGGTCAATAATCAAATAGTTGTACTAGTAAGCCCTTTCATGGGCATTTCGGCTCAAATCGCCAAAATGGAACTTTCTCAATACACAAGTGAGGCGGTGTCGTGTCAAATTAAAGCCAGGTTACCAAAACTGAAAAGGACTATTCAAGAACAGAAGGATACTGAAAAGAGCAGTCTTTAATGAGCACTTAAGTTCGCGAAGAAGGCTACTTGCTTACAGTGGTCACCCTAGTTATATACCAAAGCATGTCACATATTGGTCACTTAGAATAGACCCACACTGTTACATTACCCTGACCACAATTGGTCATGTCCAACCTGCCTGACTCAGCATTCTAAATGTAACCCGTCTCTTTCCACTTTTCTTAGCATTTCTCTCTACACCAGATGTAACCTGTCACTCACTCTTACTTTCTATGCCCATTACAGCCTGTTGTGTTACTAACCCAATCTTCAGTGCATAGGACACTCTTTTACAAACATTTCATATTAGAAAATACCATATAATCTCCCCCCTTTTGAGGACCCAGTCCTCAAATAAGCTGCTTTAAGAATTATTACCATTACCATTATATTATCAGATATCTGTACTATCAATCAATAGTAATGCAGCTTAGGCTACCATTACAATTATCTTAACCATAATATAGCCACTATCAAGCAAAACTATGAGGGGATGTAAACTTAGAAATATCAAGAATGTTACAATGATACAAGATTACCATAAACTTCTAATCCAACCCCAAACTCAAACCAATTCTGTGTAGTAGATGTTATCAAATGAATAGTAAATGTCAACCTTCCGGTGGAAGTAAAAACCCCTTGACCAAAAACCTCTCTTCTTTATTGTACTCTGGAGGAAAAAGTCTCAGGGAAAAATCCTTCCACTCCCTTGCCTATTGCAACAAGACTCGCATTTCGCAAGCGGCAGGCGAAACTTACTTTCAACTACACATATGAAGCTTTTCCATCCCCAAATACACCTCAATCCCAGCAAGCCAATCACATCAAAAGTTCTCATAACATTTTTTGGCTAACCTTTAGCTTATCCTTTAAAACTATCAAGTTACTCTCCTTATCAATATCCTCATCATTAACACTCTTTGTCAGTACATTGATAACTTCAAAGAACACAAGCATGCAATCGTAATCTTTTACCAAGTGATGGTTGCTACTCTTCATGTGAATTGGGGACGCATTAGTGTAAACATCTAGCTCGACGCCAGGAACCTTGCATCACTTCTTGATGATTCTTCTTTATGTCTTCTATGATAGAGAGTCCTCTCTGGAAAGTCTCTGGCACCAACACCCCCCTTCGACAGGTTTAGTCCTCTTTCATCAGCATTAGGGCAGTTGGGCACCCTTTCTCACATTCTGGTAACATGTCAGGCTGATCGGCAAACAAACAGTTGAATGGTTTGCTTCTTAGTCATCTGATGGTATGGCTACCCTCTGGTATGTCAAGTCCAAAGTCACCAAATTGTTGATTTTCTCAGCCCCTGTTCAGTATCAGCGCAGTCGTCATCAGTCCCCCCTGGACTGGATTCATCACCTGAAAGCCTCTCATTACTAATAAAATGTAGGGAAGGAAGACCATACTCACCAATGGCTCTCCCACTTCCATAAATTATTTAAGATTCGTGTTAACTATTATAATATCTCTATGCAATCAACAATTGCATAAAATCTGTAATTTAGTAACATCAGTGATCATTGTCGGATTGACCTTTATCAACTCAGGCTCATGCGGTTAGTGAAGACTTCTTTTTCCCTTCCTCTTTTTGTTTTCCTATTTTACGAAATATCGCAAAGCTAATAAAGTCGCCAGACGAATAACACCTTTGAATATACAGCTAATAAACCCTATAGGTGACCTGAAACGTATTTGAAGATTATAGTTGAGTACCTATGTCCCTATGCAGATTTGCAGAGTAACGGAGTACATATGTATGTCCGGACATGTCGTCTAATCGTCGTAAATGCCTCTTTTAACACACTATTTTACAAATATGATTGAACTTATATCAGACGCGTATGCTATACTGTAGACCTATTTTGTTCACATATTTAATTCTCTAAATGGTCAATTTTCCATCGTACGGCTTCTATCGACACCAGATTGAGCATCTGTAATTAGATATTTTCTTTTTGCTTCTTTTTACCTGCATCTTTGATATGTTTTTTATTTTCCCTAAGCTATTCATTGTCCAAAACCCCATTAACATCACATCAGTCACACATGCCATTCACAAACACATGCAACTTTTTAGGTTAGTCACTTAATAAGTCACTGATTACACATAGAACAGAAAAAATAAACAGACAACTGACAGGATGACAGACAGATATTTCCTGTAACAACAAACAGCTTATTCCCTGTAAATTTAAAGCACAAAGTTAGCATATATTCAAATTTAGCATATCTTCCTCAACGTCATAGAGGCCACTTTCTTATGGTACTGTCATCGACTATCCTTGACCATTCCCGGAGCAGAATACACTCACCCAACCAATTTATCTTCCCCCCTTACATGATTCAAAATCATGCGCACCTGAAATCAAATTAAACTCAGAATTTAGTTAAACAATTTCATAAACACAGTTTCATACCCCAAAAACCTCCAAGGTTTTACCTAGACGGGGAAACACCTTCCGGCGTCCACAATTAAATTACGTCAGTTCCAACCTCTTATAGTTCTTGAATACCCCATTCAATATCTCACCTTAGGCGGGGAAACATATATAC
>JASCQY010000239.1:0-19915 GCA_030264315.1 Sardinella tawilis
TTTCACATCTGCAAATTCAGCGAAGATAGCAGACAATAACGTTATGAATCCATCCTGCTGACCACCTAGTGACATATAACATTATAGGACGTGTAATAAATATTGTTGGCAAATAAAGCTGGATTTTAACATCATACTATCACCAATGCGTAAAACTCACTATAAATAATCCCATCTAGTAACGAGGGTAACGTCAGCTGTAATTGTTTCATTAGTTAGTTGACCGTCATTTTAAAAATCCACTTAACAGTGGCATAACGTTACCATTTCTAGTTCACTTTCACATTAGCTATCAAGGCTAACATCGGCTAATGAGGCGGCTTAGCTACGGAAGAACCAATGAATAATCAACTTGAGCGCACAGAGGACACAGGACATGGCAACACAGGCAGCTCATTGTATATATTGTGAGTCAAACAAGCTGTCTTTTCAAAGACTGAGACAGGACCGAGATAAAACAACGTTGGAGTGACATTTGCTACGTGACTCAAAGTTTGACAGACAACAGTTAGCTAGCTTGCCGATGTTGGTTACCATAACGTTACTTGCTAACTATGTGAGCTAGCTCCACACCAAGTAAACCTGTAAGCTAGCCAGCTAACTGTCAACAATCACCTTCCTATTGGAAATGTATGGAAATACATTCCGGTTCAACACGGCAGGTATTACCAAAATGTCCACATAAACATGTACCACTGTTGTAATATATAAACACACCGCAATGCACTGTCACGTTTTATCCCGTAGCGTTAACGTTAACGTTGCAAGACTTTAAATTAGCTACTGGCTAATTGACAGCTCTCGTTAGCGAGATGTCAAACTTGACCAAGAAAACCCGGTGTCTGTTGGTAGTAACATGTCAATGTCAGGCTTCAAGACCAGAATCACCGTGCACCTTTTCTCATCATTGACCAGGCAAATTGTTATCTTACCCCACTTCATCTCCCACTAAGTTGTTGTTCATTTCTGAGGCAGGAGCGGCGGACTGGAGAGTAACCATCGGTGCTCTGTGTGTATTCTGCCTCTGATCTGCACAACTCTCCTCCCAAGGAAGGTCACTCCGCTTCAGGTTCAAACCGAATCTGCGCAATGCCGACGCGTTTGCCACGGGGTCTTCCAGCAGGGGTTTGAAACTCACTGGGACATGTAGTCAGAGTGTAATAAAGTCTTGTAGAGAAGAAAAACGTGCAAATTTCATACTACTTGACGACAATGATAAAGTTGTCCCCAGTTGGATTGCCAATCGATTTGATTCAAAATTCGTATGATATTGAATATGACATTTTTAGAACCTATAATAAAGCTCAAAAGTGATAACAGAGTGTATTTTTCACTTTGTTTTGAATTTTGCATGACCCTAGGTGTTTTTCAAGTCAAATTCAAGTCGTTGAGATAGGCCAAACATGGCCGAATGGACAAATTTGTGGCAAATGTTCATTTCTAATAAAGATTCCCTAGGGCACAATAATACAGCCCAGGTGTTTTGTAGCCTATGTCAGCTGCCTTTGCCTGTTTACAAAATAGGCTGATCAAAAAAGTAAAGTGATTTCCGATCACATTCATCTAGTGTAGCAAATTATAGCCAATCTGCCAAAGATTAAGTGCTTATCCATATGCAATGACATAGTAATTACGTTTGTCGCAAAACGGTGCTGAAATAAGTTACATGATCTTTTATTTTGCGTGACAGTCGGACCAGTTCTAGTTCAGAGCTCCAGTTTCTGCTTGTTTTCTCACCATGCATGCAGCACCAAGCAGCCTAGCCTAACGCTTTGGTATAGCCATTGTGGCGTAACGTGATATAGTCGTGTAAAAAAAGCGATCACTTTTTGCTCCAGCTGTGTGGACCTTGCAATCGCCACCCCTTGCTCCTCCGATTTCTACTTATCACAGGCTACCCTTTACTGACTCTTGCATAATCAGCAGTTCTTCTCGCATATAAAGACACGTCGTCACCACCAAGTCCTCTCTCACTAGACTGGCCTCTTCACCTTAGTGACCACTCTCCAACGCTTCAAAATGACCACTGCACAGCCAATATTTGACAAAGGAGAGGACTGCAAAGCAGGATGGCACGACGCGACTGCCGGCTACAATGAGACCGACACTCATCTTGAGATTCTCGGCAAGCCTGTTATGGAGCGCTGGGAGACTCCATACATGCACTCACTCTCGACTGTTGCTGGCTCCAAGGGTAAGAGAAAGGCTGCAAGCCTACGAGTGTGCAAGGTGCAAACCAACTGGTCTTGGTCTAGGTCGTGTCAATGGTTTTAATCCCAGTTGTTCAGTTGTCAACAAATCATTAGCCCACAAATCATCAAAACATAAGAAGCAATTTGACGGCTGTTTCTTCATTCGCCAAAATGTTGACTTGCCTAACCAGCAAATAAACGCAAGGAACTCTGTGCAAAAAGTGTTTTCAGAAACTAATTCCAGCTGTGACCTTTTATTCAGTAATGCAGTGTTAGTTGGAGTTTCGTGGTAAAACTCAGACTGGGTTACTACGGCGAGTGTAACAAGTTCGTTCACAGCGTGACAGTGAAACTTAAGGCCATGGGCAAGACTTTAAATGAATAATTAGGGACATTGAGTGTTTCTCATAATGGGACGCTTTAGGTCACATGGCTTGCTCTCTCTTCAGTCATTGGCTCAGAATGTTTTAACGCCCAGTGGATGAGTAAGAAATCAGTATTAAGCAAATTGATTTACTTGTAGGCCTAGCAAGAATGTACTTTTTTGTGAGATACTGGAGAGATAGCATATGTGATGAGAGGACCTGGAAGGCAAATTGTCTATAACAGGTTTATGACAAAACATCTGTACCATCACTATCTGTTCTTGCAATGATTTCTAGGAAACATGGTGCCCAGCCACAACAAATTATTACACATGCATTATCATAAGTCCAACTGTCCACATAGAGTAACTTAACTTGCAGTCAATGTATGATCGTTGCTAAACCTGTGTTCCATTTTTTTTAAGAATTGATATTATACTACATTCCCAAAGCCAGAGGTGACACATCAGACTGAGGCATATGACTAGAGTCCACTCTATTTCACATCAGCTATTTTTACCTTTTTTGAAATACTAAGCTGCATGAGGTTGTCAAAAGCATGCTTGCTATTCTCCCACCAGCATTCCTGCAGGGCGTGGAAGGGAATATTACGCTACTCTGAGTGGCACACCCTAGCTATCACATATCAATACAGAGCATCCTTTGCAGCTGTGCATTTATAGAATTACTACCAACATATTGTGAAAACTGTGCTTTAGTTGCAAATAGCATTATTTTTTTTAAACATGCTTGTTGGGACTGATTTTATGTGTATTTTTGCTTCATAGGAGGGAGAGTCCTGGAAATTGGTTTTGGAATGGCCATTGCTGCTACCAAGTTGGAAAGCCTTCCCATTGAGGAGCACTGGATTATTGAGTGCAACGATGGTGTGTTTGCAAGGTTACAGGAGTGGGCCAAATCTCAGCCTCACAAGGTATGTAAACACTTGACAGAAATGCCAGATATCACACCTGTAAATACCCTAACCTAGAGCAAGATAATAAATCATATCCTACTTGCAGGTTGTTCCATTGAAAGGGCTCTGGGAAGACGTTGTTCCCACACTTCCAGACAATCACTTTGATGGTAAGCCTGGCTGATCGATGTATAAACTACACTCTCTTTAGGGGAGTATAAACTGGATTGTGAATCATTATTAAAGCATTTTGTTGTGATAGCTGTGAAAGTCAAGAAATAGATTTGCTGCAATGGCAAATTATGTAATAATAATGACTTGACTGTAATAATCCTAATCATTAGGATCTTTCACAACTGTACAAACATTAAACATAATTTATGGTCTTGATCATCAACAGGCATTTTGTATGACACATACCCCCTGTCTGAGGACACATGGCACACGCATCAGTTCAACTTCATTAAAGTAAGTTATAGCAAATGCTTTTTTAAAACATGCCTTATTTCTTATTCCATATGCTTTAGATAAATGAAATGTTTCGTTGTTTGAGGTCTAACTGGTTACAACCTTGGACCATTGAAAGGTGGTAAATATTTTCCAGCACAACTAAGAAATACAGTATAACTCGTCTGGCCCAGTTGCTACATTTTACTGCCTCTGCTCAACACACAGTGCTGTTTAATATTTTACCCCATTTGCCCTTTAGATTAACATCAAGAACTAAATATTTCCTTGCAGGGTCATGCCCACAGAATGCTGAAATCCGGAGGAGTTCTCACCTACTGCAATCTCACCTCCTGGGGAGAGCTGCTTAAAACGAAATATGACAACATTGAGAAAATGTTCCAGGTCAGTCACATTTAACTTACACATACACAAAGTGTTCTCAGCATATATTTTCACCGCCCACCACACACTGTCGCCATATTCACTGAACATCCACGTTCTCTGGCTTTCAGGAGACCCAAATGCCCCACCTGCTTGAGGCTGGCTTCAAGAAGGAGAACATCAGCACAACCCTGATGGACATCATTCCCCCTTCTGAGTGCAAATATTATTCCTTCCGCAAAATGATTACGCCAACCATTCTCAAGTTGTAAGGAACTAGCCAGCGTCTGACCCTTTTTTAATGCCCCTGTAACCTCCTGACTCAGAATAGCCATGAGCTACTGAATCAACCTCGGCCCATGTGCTGCAAGTTCAACACAACTTTGACAACGGTTACCTTTACAGCAACGGTTACCTTTACAAACACCTCATCGTTGGGATGTAGCAGGTTTTTTTTCATATATAAAATAATTTCACAAAGGTACACCATTCCATAATTCTGTCCTCTGTCCTTTCAAAATAAATCCATCACTAATTTGTTGTACGCATGGTGTATGCATGGAGTACTTACTAGAACATACATGACTAAAGTCGTAAAGCTCACTGAACATTTCAAACAGCAAATTACGCTGTTTACACCCAACTGTCATTTATTATTATTTATGGTGAGTTCTAAATTTACTTTGGAATGAGATGTGGAATTTAGAAACATTTTTTTGTTATTGGTTAATAAAACCTCCATAGCAGTATGCCACTGAGATCATTCCAAGACAAACTGTTGGCCACTCAAGGTCCTTTCCATTAAGTCTTTTAGTGAGAAAAATCCCAGATGGGAAAAAAGAGGGGCGTAAGTTTATCTTAAACACACCACTTGAATACATTTAAAACTGGGCTTTAACTACATTTTAGCTGTATATCCCTAAAATGAATGAAAAAAAAACAAAACAAAACAACAACAACAACAAAAACAGATACACCCTCTGTGATTGACAGGAATGATGTCACTTAATACTTAATAACACATTTAAGACATGATCATCAATACTATGGTACAGCCAGGTGTTTTTTACTGCACTTTCTGTGAAAACCATTTCGATAGTCCATTCATCTTTCTGCAAAGAGGTAAAAATGACACTACTAAGACAAAGGAAATTTTTGAGCATATGGGAGCGAAGTCAATGAGGTCAGGAGAGACAATAGCAGCCCCCACCCCCAGACACATCACCCCAGTTTAGTTAAACTTTACTAAACTTCTGATTGGACTCAGGGCATGAGAATATATATATCAAGATGAACACAGCAAATATTTCCACTCAGTCACCAGCAATCTTCTATTTATATCTACATCACTTTGACCCAGAAGTGAGCCTGAAGTCCAAAATACTTGGAATTATATCACCACCTACTGGTCATTACTGGTACTACCACAGAATAATGTTTGACAGACTAGCCATATTTTATCACCGTTATCCCTAAATTGTTCTTATTCTCAGAACATATACCTTTGAAAATTAAACTACTTGCACATGCTCATATCTGTACAAATATACAAATATCTACAGCCTACAAATGAAACTGGCCTCAAGCACATCATCTGTCAGAGGAACTGATAGCAGTCCCATTCTTGACTGGGGTCTAGTTCTGGTTAATTAGCACTTTCTCAATATCTTACTTTGTCTGCAGGAACAGGCCTGGCATCTCAGTATCACAGTATCATTGTAATATTATTACATTTCTTGCAAATGATTATGATGAGTAGAATGAGATATACAATAAAGAGTTTATTTTTCAAACATAAGAGGAGATAATAACTCAGTCCAGAGCAACTCCTGTGGAACAGTCCATCCTCATTTTGAAAGATCTGTCCATAATCATAAGCATAATAATGTATCAAACATTAGCAGCCACTTTACAGTTTCGTATTCTGCAACCACAACCAGCCACAACCACAGCTCATTTGCGATACCAAATCTGAAGTTTCTTCTCACGCTTGATCTTCTTCTGCAGTTGCAAGGTTCCATATAGTAGGGCCTCAGCAGTTGGGGGACAACCTAGGAGACAAACAGGAAATGTGCTTCAGAACACTTGCAGCAAAACTATTATGAATATCATTATTTGAGCCATAGGCCTATGCAGAGTCAGTTTGTGTATCTTATTACATCTTGTAAATAAAAATGTCATCAATTGAACACAATCATATGAAAACATAAACAAATCATGTCAGATTTTCATACCTGGCACGTAAATATCCACTGGCACAATGCGATCACAGCCTCTCACCACAGAGTATGAGTAATGGTAGTAGCCCCCACCGTTTGCACAACTGAAGTAAAACAAAATAATACACACATATTATATGGGCAACATATGAGCAACATGGTGCTCTATCTACACTAGGCCTATATGAAGCATAAATTCAAGATTCAATTTTACCTCCCCATGGAAATGACATATCGTGGCTCTGGCATCTGATCATAGACCTATAGAAATCACAAATACAGAATATTTCATTAGCATCATCATTATCTGAACTAAACACAGTCTCACAGTGCTTATGCAGAAAAGAGTAGTAACGTCCATATTACTATACTAATAAAATGTTATATAACACTATGAGAACCTGTACCTTGCGAAGAGCAGGTGCCATTTTATTGGTCAGGGTCCCAGCCACAATCATTACATCAGCTTGTCGAGGACTGGCCCTAAACACAACTCCAAAACGGTCCATGTCATATCTGGGTGCGGCCATGTGCATCATCTCCACTGCACAGCACGCCAGACCAAAGGTCATTGGCCATAGTGAACTCTGACATGACACAAACATGAAGCGTTTCATCTCATACAGTACTGTAGGCTACTGAATTATTACAGGAAATGTGTTTCATATTATCTGGAACTTATATACTTTGTTATAATAGGTTTCATTGGATAGGAACAAGTTATACTGCACATTAGGCCTCTATTAAAACATTTTGTTGTGCCAATTTCAAAAATGATGGAACTTGATCATTTTAAAATGGAAAAGAAGCCCACATGACAAACAGCCATCCTTGCCCATGACTGACAAATTTGGAACCATACTGCCACCATTATCCTCACAATTCATTCCATTCATCAAAATGACCACAGATACATTTTAACAGCAAATCTTAGTGCTGAGTATAGCTGTGCTGAACAGCGTCCTTACCCTCCGTGCCCAGTTCACCAGATCATCAAGTTTAGTGATGACGTAATCTGCCTTATTGCTGGGAACAGCATCTGTTTTGGCGGCCACAGCAGTGCTCCTCTCTCTGTACAGAATCAAACTGTGGAAAAGCACAAGAAGTCTATGACTTTGTTTAAATGCATCAAATTGATATGTGTATCATCATGTTTTTTTCAGTACCTCTTGTCATCTTTGCTTTTCTCGCGGAGGGTTTTCTTCTGAGCAGCAAATGAGATGGGTCTGATGGTACAATTTGAAATGGGATGTTGGAGGGAAGTCCACAGGATAGGAGTCATTTTCAGAACCTCAGTGCGATGACCCAGCTAAAACTTTTCAACCGTTAAATGAAGATTATCTGCACCTTACCGAGCGTTACGACAAAGTTTTTGGAAGTGAGGCAAGGGAACAGGATGGTATTAGCCCAAAATAGACCGCGTGACGCAGTTAATACCCTGAATAAGGTGGTGAGCAATTTCAAGCTAGATAATCTAGTAGCTAGCTGTAGTAGTGCGAAGATAGTGAGACTGGACTTAGAAATACATATTAAAAAATCATTAAAACTATATGAGTCTATTTCTGAAGTAGGCTAGCGTCAGTTCATTAAGCACATTTAAACAGTGAACAGGTAAGAAAAGACTATTTAACAGTTAGACCTACTGCAAATGAAATTAGACTACTACCCCAGGATAATACAGAGCGAGGAAATACACGCAAGTTTAGGCTAAAGTTCACTTAAGTTAGGGCTAGCGGTTTTTTTTTAACAGTTTAATTTTTTTGTTTTGTGCAGTGCTTTTACTGGCATCTAGCCTGACAAGCCAGACTTTAAAAAACAACGTCTGACTCGTCAGGCTAACTGGCATCCATCTGTAGAGCATTTATCAACCTACTGACAATGCACACCAGGTGGCAGTAAAGTTCTGTTTTATGCAGCGCTGCATTCTCTTGTTTATCAATTTATGTTTCTGTTATGGAATCTTTGTAGACGTTTCTATTTATCAGCGACGTATGTAGGCCTACAATACAGACAGACGGTAGTAAAGCACTTCATGGAGTGCTGTTCTTTGCAAACTATGATCTGATTCCAGCCAGCTTCTGCATTTTTGTAACTTTGCTGCCCAACTTGACGATGCTAATAAAACAAAGTTACAAAGTTAAGTTACAAAATGCTTCATTGTAACATCGGGATTCTAAAGCCTCTAGTCTTTGATGAAAACAGACAGCATTGAGACCTTGTTGTCATGACAACCGCCACTCGACCTGGACCATGCAGAGATAGGCCTACGCGAAGACCACCATGCACAAACTTTGCTATATGTTATTATTAGCTTGCGTATGTAGGCCTAATATTTGTTTATCTAAAAATATATTCACAAATAGTTGGGCTGTTCAGTTGGCAGGGACATCCGCTGAGTCTATTGAGAGGATATCAAGAAAATATGGATTTATCAATATGGGAAAAGTAATCTCTCTTGTTAGGCCATGGCTTTTCTTTTCAACGAAGTTGGCTTTAGGTTACATTTAGCCTGGTGCTAATAACTAATGTTATTACTGTATGATCCAGATATTTACAGACAGCAATTACTACCACATGAAGCAAAGGGCTGTGTCAAAGCAGTCATTTGATGCTCACTTGCACAATGTGCGATTGCAGAGGGATCCAATGGTGAGATTTTGTTATTGAAAATGATAGTCATGCTCTGTGTTTTAGCACAATGAATACGCCTAGGCACCAATAGTTCAATAGGCTAGTAGTAGTAAGAGGGCGTGCAACTGTTTTTAAAAACAACAAGTAGTTGTAAGGCCAGTAATTTATTAGGCAAGCTTAATTATGGTTGTCAGAGCTTCTGTAGCGCTTTTGTTTGAAATAACGTGTAAGTAGGATTATGCAAGTTAAGAACTTGTTGGAGGCCTGACTCATAAGTATGTGTTTTTCTTCTCCCTGTGCTGTAGATTCTCTGGTTTGCACAGCAGTCTGGAAAGTCAAGGACAAAAAGACACTCTTTCATACCCCTTAGTGACCCATTATTCAATAAACAGTGGCATTTGGTATGATTCACTTTTATACATGTTTTGTAGCCATATTGTTTCAAATATTATGCCGCTAAACAATCTTTAACAGTTTGCCACCTCACTTACTGGGCCTTTATTGCACCTACTGTATGTAGCATAGATGTTTGATTCTTCAATGAGTGCTAGAAATGACCCAATGCCTCTACATTTCCAGAGTCAATCATTTGGTCACAACATCATGGCAGCATGGGCTCATGGGTACACAGGCAAGGGAGTGGTTGTGTCTGTACTGGATGATGGGATAGAGAAAAACCATCCTGATCTTGCTGGGAATTATGTGAGTTTAGTTGCACTTGCACAATTAGCCAGTTTAGACATTAATACTACATAGTGTTTGGCGAACAGTTTGCCTAAAATACCAGTTAAATTTGTTTGTTTTACCTGCACTTAAATGCCTTTTTTATATAAAGGATCCTGCAGCAAGCTATGATATGAATGACCTTGATCCAAACCCCGATCCACATCATACATTTTACAACAGGAACAGGCAAGTGTTCTCCCTCTAGATGTACTAGAGCTGGCACTTAAAATTAATCTGCTTGTGAAAATGCACATTTTCATCTTCCTAGGCATGGAACAAGATGCGCCGGACAGATTGCCTCTGTTGCAAACAACAGTGTGTGTGGTGTCGGCGTGGCATATCACGCTAAAATCGGAGGCATGTGGTAACTGCTCGAGCTGTGGCATTTTGCATAATTTGCCTGTCCTCAATTATGCTCTCTGAGTGGCCATTATGTTCACAGCATCTGATATAACACTACGCTTCTGCTGCTTTGTTTAGCTATACGGATGTTGGATGGGCATGTGACTGACTTGATAGAGGCCAAATCACTCATCTTTAATCAGCGTCACATCGACATCTACAGCTCGAGCTGGGGCCCACCAGACTCTGGTTCAGTGGTGGACGGGCCCGGGGCACTGTCTCAGGAGGCCCTGATCAGAGGCGTGAGCTTGGTATGGCTTCAAGCTGCAAGCCCCTCCTAATGATTTTAGGCTTCACATCAAAGATAAGGTTCTATTTTTGGAACTGCTGCATTACTGAGAGCTTAGCTTTTGTAGTTTAAATACTCACTTAAGTGTATACAATTTACCCACACTGTTTGGAATTAGAACTTTGTTTCAGAATTAGTGGCTTTTTTGATCATTTGGTTAGGACTAGCCCATTTTATCTGGCTTTAGTGTTGTCTTTGAGAGGAATCATGGGTCAAATGTTCAGAACATCCCCATTTTGACCCACATGTGACAACATAATCTGTCTTTTCACTGGCGTACCCAGTTGATTATATGGTTTCCAGACGTACAGTTGTTGACGTGAAGAGCTTGCTCTGCAGGGCCGTGGTGGCTTGGGTTCCATTTTCATCTGGGCCTCTGGGAATGGCGGCATGAGCATGGACAATTGCAACTGTGATGGTTATGTTAATAGCATATACACAGTGGCCGTGAGTAGCACCACCGATAGAGAAGTTGTGCCCAGCTACAGTGAACCCTGTGCAGCAGTGCTGACTACGACCTACAGTGGGGGTGAAGGCAAGCAGAGGAGGATAGTAAGAGTGTTTCACGATACAGTTTATAATCACATTTTGGCTTATTATCTGATACTATTTTTATTCATACCTCATGTAGCCTACATTTACTAAATGATAGAAGTCCTTAAATTCGATTAATTTTATCTTCACTGAGGGTATGTTTCTGGTGTTCAATTGTCTAGGTAACCACAGACTTAAATGGAGCGTGTACCGCTGACCACACCGGAACATCGGCGTCGGCACCCCTGGCAGCTGGGATCATCGCTCTGGCCCTAGAAGCAAAGTAGCCGCTCCATTCTTATAACACTGCTATCACTGAGGGCAGCTCAGTTTGGCTGAGTTGCATATTCACCTTTTTTCTCCCTATTTGTTACATGCACAGCCCTGCGCTCACCTGGCGTGATGTGCAACACTTAGTTGTGCGTGCATCCCGACGCTCCAATCTGAAGACGAAGGACTGGACCATGAATGGAGTCGGAAGACATGGTGAGGACTTCTTATGTCTGATAATATAGCAAAATCAAAATAATCATTTAATTGGTAGTAAATATGAAAACAATTGATAATTGATAAGTTGTTTGCTTCCAGTCAGCCATTACTATGGGTATGGACTGTTGGATGCTGAAAAAATGGTGGGTTTGGCCCGAAAATGGAGGGCAGTGAAATCACAGAAGAAGTGCCAGCATAACATCATCAGAGATATGCCCATGTAAGTACCTATTATCATGAGCAACCTTCTTGCTTAAATACCTGGAGGTTTAGGAGCAAATACCTTATGTATGCAAGCATGGTATAAACAAACTTTTGCTATGAGAGGCATCATAGTTTGCAGTGCTGCTTTTTTCCAGCACGATTGGCAGTCATCTCCGCTTGAGCTGGAATGAGACGGCGTGCAGATGGAGCAGGAACCACATCAGGTCCTTGGAGCATGTTCAGGCACAAATCTCGTTGTCGCACATGCGCCGGGGAGATCTCACCATCTCACTTTCATCTCCCTCAGGAACTCGCTCCGACCTGCTCACCCGGAGGTAGACCTCAGCCCACCAAATATTTACTTGTCCATACATAAATAAAGCAAGGAGGCCCTCATCATTTCCCTGACCAGACCATAACTATTCTAAATCCCCCAGACATTTTGATCGATCCAGCACTGGATTCTCTCGTTGGAACTTCATGAGCACCAGATGCTGGGATGAAGATCCCACTGGAGTTTGGACACTCATAATAAGAAATACTGGCGAACGCCACAATATTGGTAAGTTTATCAAAACATGTCAAACCCAGGCCTTAATTCTGTGAAAGAGAGACTGAAAGAAAGAGAGCTAGAGCTAACAAAAGACTGGTATGGAAGCTCATTTTGCTGGGTTTTTTTTTGTAGGGGTGTTAACACATTTGGACATTAATCTCTACGGTACTGATGAACACATGATTAGACGGCACATGGAGAGGACAATGATCCATCAGTGTAGTGTGAGAGATGAAAAAGGAAGCTGCCAAGGTAGTTACACATGTACACAACAACTGTACACATGCACACAAATAGGTTGTAAATATCTTAGTTTCCTTTCACTGAGTTTGTTGTCATTTGGTATGGGAATTGGCAACAGGCAATGTAAACTGACAAAATTAATTCATTGTGAATACTGACAAATGAAATTTAAAGTTTTGATTTTGTAGTTCTTATATGTTGCAGTTTTCACATTAATTAATGGGGGGGAAAAAAAACTTTGATGTGTTTTCTATCCTTTTTTATGGGTTATTAAAGAGTGCCCCTACCCGCTGTATGTTTATGAGAACATCTGTATGGTGGCTTGTCCTCCCCACTTCTACGAATCGGACAGCAACAGCAGCACATCCCCCCAGCGTCACTGCCTGCCCTGCCATCGGACATGCGAGAGCTGCAGCGGCCCAGAGGAGACCCACTGTCTTGACTGTTCCCCTCACTCCACCTTCGACCCCAAGAGAGGCACGTGCAGCGTTCCCAGCTACTCCTGGGACATGCGCGACAAGGTGAAGCAGAGCATGGACCGCACAGCAGCAGTGCTGGGCATTATGATTGGTTCGCCCATGTTGGTTCTGTGCGTGATGACTGTGGTGGCGTGGCTGGTGAGCAGAACGTTCACCCCACGACTCAGCCAAGTGAGTGCTGTAGCACAGCAGCAGGCCAACCACACCGACAGTGTCAGCCAAGGTAGTAGTAGTACTAACAGCAGACATGCCCTCGATGCCACGGATATGGAGATGGTTGTTATAAGTCTGAATGAGGACCAGGCAGAAAGGCCAACTGAAATTTTAAATCTCAGTTCAATCCTTGAGGAGAACAGACTGGCGTGACTTATTGTTGCCTTTGTTTATATGGTAATTTAAAACAAAGTTGAGATTTTGTTTTGTTACTGTGCTGTCTTTGATGCGGGACTATTTTTTTTATTGTGAGTTACAAGGTTTTAAAACAATACTTTACAAGTGTTTATTTCAGTTTTTTTTTTTGTTAAATTAAGTGTTTTGAGTATAAATTTAGATGCACGGTGAAGCACTCATTTGCAGTACAGCATGTCAAAGTGTATTAAAAATAGGCAAGGGCACAAAACACAAAAGACACGCAAAGAAACCATCATAATATCCTTCAAAGCACTCCCTCCACAAACACAGAGGGAAATGTTCCTAGCTGCACTGGCTACTTAAAAGCATCCACAATAAACATACACTGAAATGAACAGTCCTGTACAAGAGCAGCGAAACACAATTTAAGGATTTACTGGCTTGGCGCTCGCTTTTACTGGCGCAGCTCGAAGCTAACCCGAATTGTGAACCACAGGAATGGGATATATTTGGAGCTAGCTTTTTTCCCCCCTTTCGTGGAGCAGAATTCAGCAGCATCCCCCATGTGCTCTGACAGCTCCTCAGTGAGTCCCCTAGTGTCTTATGTGTCACCAAGACTCATGGAGACATTATGGGGCCAAGCTGAGGGACTTGTGTCATTAGCGTAGGTGTCCTGCGAGCCAAAGAAAAGGTCCCTTGAGCCGAGGTCAAACAGGCAGTAGATGTTGAAGGCCAGGATGGCGAGGAGAGGGAAGACGGTGAGTCCTGATCCAAATGCTCGCCAGGAGCTGCAGGTGTGAAGCAGAATCCAGTAGATAATCCTGGGAGCAAAACAGTGAAGTGGTAGAAGGGGGTACATGATTAACTGGATGCTTTGACCTGTGAAAGGTGTGCTCATTATGAAAAAAATCTGCCTATTACTCAAAGTCAAATATTAAATATGTTTTATGGTGCATAAATACAGTATATAGTATTCTATAAGTGTATAGAAATGTAGAAGAATCATCCCAAATTAATAGGTTAATAAGAGAGTTTTTTATGTGTTGAACTGACAACTGAATTGCAACAAAGTGTCATGTCTCTAAGCACACAAATGCATGCTAACCTTCCTCCGATGAAGACTGCGGTTAGGATTGGTATCACCCTCAGCTGGCTCTGAGGCAAGAAGGTAGCCAGGATGAGCAAATTGAGGATGTAGAGGAACAGCTGGACCACAGAGCCCACCACAAAAACCTGCACGAGAGCCGCAGCATTGGGCTTTTCCACCACAGGCTTCAAAGAACCAGAACAGAATCGGCATACACCAGCAGTCAGCATCGCTGGTGGAGAAGAAAAAAGCTAATTACTGATGGGAAAGACTCAAAGAATCATGTAGTGGACACTGAAAGTAATTGTTAGTTAAACAACAGAAGACAGCTGGGTGGAGCAGCGGCAGAAAGAAAGAGAAAAAAAAAGTCAGCCCTTTATTTCCTATTTTTGCCCAGGAAATTACTGTGTATGAATTTAGAAACCTAGCAGGACGGTCTTCTCCTCCTTTGAATATGATCCATGTGTTGTTTCAAGTGTAGAGTAATTCCAGAGTAAATGGTCCACTCTCATTCACGTTCATCCTTGAGGTGCAAGTCGCCCTTTAATACAGATCTGCCATCAGTTTCCCATTACCCAGCCTAACTATACCCATAATAAGACTGAACTTGAAATTAGCCCTGAATCCATGGTTAGGGGCCACTTCCACCCTGTCTGGCCCATCTGTTACGTATAGTGCAGAAGTCCAGAAGCGTAGTAAAAGAAAACCCAACTCACCAATCAAGATAGGAACAGCAGCAACTGCACAGCAGCTCAGAGTGAAGACCAGTCGGCTGGTTGTGTCAGGGCACAGAGGCGCTTCTATGGGTGCGTACAAATACAGCGCGTACAAAATTCCTGGTAGACAGAGCAGACAGGCTACAGTTGAACAGAGCGCTGGGACCCGTCCACTTTTGCAGCATCCTTGGCAGCAGCAGCATCCGCTCTTTTGCTCTGAAAGAACCAGCCCCTCACAGCGCTCCTGCTCAGGTGCAGTCCAAAGGCTCAGTTCAATGGCTTCCTGTGGGGACCGGATAAGGGGATGATTTTCTCCCATTGTGGACTCCAGCTGATTGGATCCCGAGGGACTCCACTGTTCGTCTCCCCCACTGGCCAGGCCATTCGGCCCATGGGGTGGTGACTGGCTGTGGAGCCTATCAGGTGTGCTGTTAGCAGGGAGTGCAGTGGCTACATCCATGGTGATCATGGGGTCATCTATGGTTTCCTCCACACGATTATATGGTTTTTGGTGTTCATTGAAGCAGTTGGGTCCTATTGACACCAAAAAAAGGGAAAAAACTTTGACGTAAACAAGTGAGGTTGATTAGATGGTCATGTCAGTCTTTTTGATGTTACAAAATGGAAACATGGTCTCCAACTTCAGTTACACTGTATGTGTACATTTTTGATGTACAAATATAAACAAAAATTGAATAGTTTGTCATAATGTATCACTAAATGCTCTTCATGCAATCTGAACTTCCTAAAACATTACAAATATTCTTCACAAATTCATCACAACTAACTGCTCAGTGATGTTTACTAAATTAAATGTCTAGTATAAGCTTCAACTTGTAAGTTTAGATTTACATTTAGATCTTGAAATCTTGTGACAAAAAAATCCCTGATCACCTACCATTATGTTCCTCGGCAGCCTGAGTTTGGAGACACAGTTGAGAGCCAGGTATGGAATGAGAGGGAGAATGGAGCTCTTCTACAGAAGACTCTGGGCTGTCAGACACAGGGGCCAAAGAAATCTGGGTGTCCAAGTCGAGGAATGGAGAGAATGAGAGACGTGAAGGATCAATGTCCTGTAGTTGATTTATTATGTCATTGATGGACTCCTTCACACTTTCAATTTCCTGACTTCCTTGCTGATTGTTGACAGGGCGACGTGTTGATGTCATTGTTGGACCACCTAGAAAAATAAAATAGGATACTACAGATTTTGATTGATAATTCCAGCACCTCTCTGTCTGGAAATTCCTTCTGTGGCTGCCATTCCGTCGGTAGCTTCGGATTTCTAAAGCCTTGTTGGGAGTATTTGTCTAAAAGACAGCCATAAGGGGGTTCAAAGTTTTTTCCGAGTCGTGCAATATGAACATCTGGGAATTCAATTTTAGAATATCCCCCCTGGGGCAGCGCCAATTGTGGCGGGCGACGACGTCGTTTGAGACGTCCACATTCAGTGAATACAATGAATATACAGCCTATATTCTTAAAGGACGCCAAATTCATGAGCCATTACAAAGTGGAGTAACGTCTGCAACTTTCGTTAAAGGAGCATACCAACTAATCTTCTTTCATCACACCGCTTCTGTTTTAAGTCTTATTGTTGTAGGGCCCATCATTACAGCAGGCCATCATCAATATTCCTCCTCGAGAATTAGAATCTAGTGGGTAGTTGATTATCATATCCTATATAGTCTAAGAAGACTAAACAGCTTTCTAGTTTCCCTTTGTTTCTGACTAAATTGAAAACTCCCCGTATGGTCATTTATATGCTAAACAAAAATTCATCGCACATGAATATTCTTGAATGGTGAGACACTAAGCAGACCTTTTGTTGGCCTATAACCTATTTAACACAACTATTCATCAATTCTGCATTTCCCTCTCGGCATCTAAAGGTAGTCTACATCCAAATACTAAGATGAAGAAGGTAAAAAGAGCAGCCTACTCGTTGAAATCTTTAAAAACTTACACGCAACTTCAGAAGAATTTAACTAGGAACCAGTTCCTCATGGAATATAATCCCTTTCGTCCCCGCCGTGTGCTTCTTATTCTCTTTTCTCAGCAGACTCCCCAAACTTCTGAATCAAATTTCAAGTCAGACAAAATACTACACTTTAACCCCCGCCCACAGTTGTTCGGAATACTACACACACACGAAGAGAAACACCATATGGAGCGAATAACTGCGTTACGGCTGCGCGGTAATTTGGGTAGATTTTTTCCCCCTACTGCCTTCTTGTGTTGTCGCTGTGCGGCACAGAGCTACCCAGGGGCTAAATGCAAGTAGACTACACTTCGCTTGAACTGAAAACATTAAAAACACAGTCTGAACACACAACGCACTTTCTTTGCTCATGAAATTAGAGTGAGTTAATATTAGCCTAGTTCATACCGACTGAAGTACAAAAAAGATACAGTGGCCCTGAACATGCGCCTTTAGAGCAACATTTGCACAGTCTATTTGAAACAACAACACACATTGACAATCATGGATGCTCATCTTTATTGTATAAATTATGCTTGGATAACGGATGACAGGATAAATATATCTATTAAAAAAAGAATAGAAATTACATTTAGAATGAATATTTACAAGAAATTACAAACATGAAATGTACAAGCCTGTGCAATTTACAAACTAAACAAATGAAGATAACAGTATTGCTCAAAAGCTCCTCTATTGCACACATACAAAATGGACTTTTTATGGCAGCACATCAAAGACAGTAATACACTGGCTAACAAAATACAATATAATAATGGCAAGATTTTTCAATGGTCTGTTGCTCAATCCCTGTATAATTTGGTCATTATTCCAGTGGTCAAAGAATGTCCTGGTTTGTCCTTCAAATCAGATGTTAGCAGTACGTGATGGGGTGAAGTTAAGTCCATGTGTGTGACGAGGAATAGGAGAAAACGAGATGGGAGAGACGAGGAGCACTGAGCCAAGCACAGAGGTTAGTCTTCAGACAGGAGCCTGTGAAAGTGATCAGTCCTTCTCTTCAGCACCTCTCGAACATCCTCCTATGCACACACACACAAAAAGAAAATTGTGAAGATGCCAAATGTAGTGAACTTTGAACAAAGACATCTAACAACCTTTGAGTACCAGATTTCCACACGAAAACACCAATTTCGGAATCATTCCAATGAGCCCTGTTGGACAAGCTTGCTAAGTGCTGTTAAAAGAAAGGAGAACGAAAGAATTTGGAACAACAGACCTAACAGGAAACTGCCAGCTCACTATTTGGTCTGTTGTTCCAAATTCTTTCATTCTCCTTCCTATCAAGAGGACTCAGGAAGCTCATACAACAAGGCAACCTTTGCAATGATACAGAACTATCGGTTCAAGTTGTGCAAACCACATTTGCACACCAAAAAAACAGGTAGAACAGGTGTGATATGCCATTTTGGCCACATTTAGAATGTCAGAGTTACAATGCCAATTGCAGGATTCTCTTATCCTGGAAGTCCAGAGAATTTGAATTGTGCCTCTGGCAAGGATCAATAATGCATGTTACATTTACCTCAAAAAATTGAGGAAACCAATCAGAGTGGTTCTTCTGACACAGGCAGGCCAAAGACGAGCTAAACTGATGACAGTGCTGGCTTGAATCGTTCCTTGTTGTGATTGATCGTAGCGTTGATCCAATTGCATGCAATACGGGTTGTAAATGCTTGATGCCACCGTTAGAGTTGGGCCATTTAAATTATTCTTTGCCAGACCCCTAATCTGAAAGATTACCAGTGTCTGGATTTCCAGGCAAGGATTCTCTATTTCAATGGGCCAAAAGACATTGCAAATTTTTGTGTGAAAATGCATTACCTCTGGTGACATACATTTACCAATACTAGGTAATTATGTTCGTGCCGTGGTGGGTATTCGTATTAATTCTAGATTTTTGTCTTCAGGGGCATATCAGTAATTACTTACAAATAGTTTCACTAGCATAAAACAAAACGTTTCTCAAAAAAAGTAATGTACTGCTATACTGGAACACTGAACAATGAAGACGCAGTGTGTGTGTGTGTGTGTGTGAGTGAGTGTGAGAGAGAGACACATACCACTTCAGCCAGTTTCTCCAGATGTGGTATCAACCTCTGAAGCTCTCTGTCATCCTCATCCCCAAACCAGCTCTTAATGGGAATCATGTTCATCAGCTAGACAGCACAGAGATACAGAGTAGTAGTTAGTGTAGTAAGTTTTAGTAGTAGTAAGTTTTTCTTAAAACTAGAAAGACAACTTTGGTGGATATTTCACTTAAGATGTTCTTTGCAGTGGAAGTAGACATACATGGTATGGGTAGGTGTGAGGAGCATTGTCCAGGATCACGGTCCTCATCGGGTCCCTCTCCAGCACACTTAGGTCCTTCACATAGTGTCCCAACACACAGCAGCAGTGTTCTTGGTACAACCGATGACTAAGATAGGCAAACATTTTACACAATGTACACACAACAACAAAAAAGATTTTTAACCTTCATGATGATCAATAGTATGCAACGAGCAGAACTTTGTAAATCATTATAGACCATTTCAGGTTCTAATTCCATAGCTGGAGAAAACAATAGATGAGTCCGGCTAAACGTCACACACCACTCAGATCAGAACTGTCACGCCCCCGTGGGTGAAACCGCTGGGATTGTTTACAATGGTTCTGGATGGGACGCGACCTCCGTAAGCGGAGAAAA
>JASCQY010000239.1:31307-44055 GCA_030264315.1 Sardinella tawilis
GGTTTATAACTCGGCCTATGTTGCATAATTTTTTTTTCGTTCTTTTTGCTACAGACAGCATTCAGTGACCTCTAACAGTAGGGCTATGGATTGATTCACACCAAACTTCTCAGCTTCATGGTCACTTTGATGGTTAAATGGATCATTCCAGGGTGAATTAAGGCTATTTTGCCACCCTCTATCACTTCCTCAAGCCGTTATTGCACTATCGAGTTGATTACCTTATTAGTCAACGTAACTCAATGAAAAATGATCACCACTGGTTTTTATACTTTGGCTTGCTGAATAATCCAAATGGATTGTTGAGAATGTAAAATGTTGATGCTATTTTTTTTTTCCGCCAGTGGGGGGGAGCTGCGGAGTTCAAAATTTGCAGGCTTGCATGGTTTGCCTTTAACCTGAACCCCAGAGGCAGGTTCTGTTTTACCCTAAGCCACCAGTGGGTGGCACCGTCACCTCTTACCTGTATAGACAACTCCATTAAGCTCCACAGACATGCTGATACTGTTCATGCCATTGGTGGTCAGATTGAGGGCCGTGTCTTGCCTGCCATCTAAGGGAACAATGGACAAGAAAAAATAAAACATCCTTAAAAAGCACCCACTGACCACACAGGATGGCAAAAATAATAATAATACTACAAATAATAATGACATTAAAATAAGGGTAAAAAAGCTCTCAAAAACATCTAGATCTGCTGGTATGTGCCAGAAATTCCAAGCCCAAGTGATTACATCTAATTCAGTTCGTTATAGCTCAAGTTCAGACAAGTGAACTATGAGGAATAGCTGTTCAATCTACCAACAGGTATTCAATCTACTACAGCTATTTATGGGACAAACATGCAAAACCAAGACTGTTTCAGAAATGACTCACGTTCCTGCAATTTCAGGAGACAAAATCCCATGACTCAATAACAGTACTACTACTACTGATACCATTACTACTTCTCCAGCCAGGCAAATAGTAGAGGTGCAAATGCTGAGGTAAAGGAGGGGTTTCCCCTCTTACAGTAATCACATAAAACATATGAATGGAAGAATGTGTGAATGACATTTCCCCTCAGAGCAGATCAGCTCACTCCCTCACTCTCTCATGGGAGAGTTCTTATGAAGCCAGAACATTCTAGAGAAATCAGTCTGTCATTCTGGGGTGTTACCACAAAAAGCAATTTCGCACTACTACACTACATATGTGTGCACTGCATAGTCCATATTTACAGGAAATTCAAAAATGGAAAACATATTTGTTGTTCATTTAAACAGCAACATTTACCAAGTAAAATGAGGCGGAAAATCCTGTCTGTAGATGAGGCACGCAACAAGCAAAGCACGTAAGAAATGAGGTATTGGGTCATTATTTGTCTATGGTGTGTGTGTGTGTGTGTGTGTATGTGAGAGAGAGAGAAAAATACTGTACGCGTATGTGCCTGAATCCTATGTACTCTAAGCCATAAACTCTCACTGACACGAATAGGCCAATCATGTAGACCAGGGGTGTGGAACTCATTTTTATCACACACCATATCAGCATTGTCTAAATGGGTGACCGCAAACTACCGGTACTATCGCATATTATCGCGTATCATGTTTCTGACCTTCACTAGCACTAGTCCTAATGTGTCTGTGTTCGGACTTCCTCACCACTTAATTTTGTCTTCCTTTCCTGCCGGTAGTCTAGCATGATGCACCTCGAGTGACATGCTGTGCATGCAGAGCAGCCAGAATTGCACTGCGGAGGTACAATTATATCTTCCATAAAAATATTTTTGAGCATTGTTGGAACCATTTTCAAGCAGGCTGCATATAAGTACAGTTCTTTTCAAGCTATTCGAATCAGGCCAAATTAAATGATGTGAAGAGCCGGATCTGGCCTCCAGGCCATATTTTTGATGCCTGATGTAGACAATTCAGGCCATTTAGGCTGATTTACTGTAAGGGGTTAAGGCTTAGTGTTTGGTGAAAGGAGGGGGGGGCATTGGGATTCATCTTGTGTGTGTGTGTGGCATGTCGATGTGTGCACCCACCCTGGCTGTTGATGCGGACGTTCATGGGCATCTGCGCCGTCATGGCCAGCAGGTTGTGCTGCAGGGCCCTCTGCAGGAGCCGCTGGTGCTCCTCGGCGGGCAGCGCCATCTTCTTCTCCGGCGGCTCGCCCGCCTCCAGCTTGTCCCGCAGCTGCTCCAGCGCCGCCACCTGCGCCGCCATGGCTGCCTGGGCCGCGGCCGTCTGCACCGCCGCCGCCTGGGCCGCCAGCACAGAGTGACCCGCCAGAGCCCCCGGAAGACGCCCAGCCGCAGACAGTTGGGGCTGCACAGCCTCGTCCTCTGCAGCGAGGGAGTGGGGAGACGGGCGAAGGTAAAGAGGGGGGGTGGAGAAAGTAGAAGGATGAGTCAGCCTTCAATCACACATACAGTTAGATCATCCACTGAAAGCAATGAGGAGAGTGAACACCCGCAGGGCTGATTCAGAGTCGTTTACAAAAAAGCTCATTTACATTTACAGTCACTGCAAATAATCTTTTACAAAGCGAATTACACAGTAATTATGAATTACGAATGTGCTTCCTTCTTTCCACGGATTTTTCAGGAAGAGATTATAAGCGGGACAATAAACTCCACGGCGTGCGTATATTGGAAAATATTGCAAAGTGTAAAGGCTCCTCTGCAGCCGCGTCAGGACCTTATCACCACTTCGAGACGTGCAATATTTTCCAATATATGCACAGCGTGTTGTTTATTATACACTACATAAAGAAAGCTTGAGAGAGAATCACATACACGCTAAGGGAAAATTCATCTTTGTGACAAGACTGCTGAAATTTGAAAGCAAGTTGCATAATGCATCCTTTCTTGACAAGACCGGCTTGTTTTCATGATGCAGATATTAGTCACTGAGGTAATATACTTCACATACTAACATCATTCATTATGAAAGAAATCAACACTGACAAAAGCACACGTATTCTTTCTCTATCTCGCACAATGTCTAAAATCTATGAGGAGATTTGCAAAACTGCAATTGCACCAACACACCGGAAGGACGTGGCTTTCTGCAAATGTATCTACACATCAGGAGAAGGAAAAGAAGGGTGGGGGGTGGGGGGTGGTGGCGGGGGGGCTAAAGCAGTCACACAATGACAGCCAACTTGAAATAATGCCAGAGGCAGTTTCAGATGGTTTTGGTGGTAAATTCCACAGACCAGACATGCGATTCATTTAAGGATGGTACAAAAGAACACTTCTTACAAAGGCTTTCATTCATCCAACTTGAATACCATTAATTTTTCATATCATTAGGGAGGCAAATTTAACCCCCACACAAAAAAAAAAGCGACTGACCTTTCTTGACTTTCGGAATGGGCGTCATTGTTGCTCCGTTGGTGCCCACTACCATGCCCATGCCAGACATGGAGAGCTTGGGGGAGGAGAGCATGGTGGGGGTGCCGTTGGGGGAGTAGGTGAAGAGGGAGCTGCCGAAACTCTGCCGCCGGCCCTCCCGCCGATTGCTGTCAATGGCTGCCTGGAGTTCGTTGGGATTGCTCAGCCCCCGCTTATCACATTCGTAAGGGTAAAGGTACTTCATGTATCTGTGGTTTTAGAAATCAGATAGAGTCCAGATTTGTTTAGACCTGTTTACAGTATTAAAGGTATTCATTTATTTAGAACATTGCAGCCAACTCAACTCAACTTGGTTCAGATTGGCCTACGATGTCTGGTTGATTTGAATCATTGCTTTTTGTTTGTTTATTTATTTATATCCTTGTTTATTCGCTTGTCAATCTTTAAGCTTTAAACTTTTTAATATATCTAACATATGGAATTTATGACAGGCCAGAAAACCCCATTCTCGAACAAACCAGCTGAGAATGTTGTGTGTGAGACAGGATCAGTAAGACGTAATGGGTACGCTACACTGTGAACTCATGCAATGTGGCACCGTTGGGTGCACGCGTCAAAGAGGTCGAATTAGCTGTACCTTCCTGTTCACACAATCTCTAAGCATCTGACAGTTGGTAGTGGCTAACCACAAAGCATCCTCCACATACTCTCAGACATCTATTCAAATAAGCATGACCCAGTTGTCCTCACCCAATCTTCGCAAGACCTCTGAAGCAGTACTAAAATACGTCAAACAGTGAAACAGAAACTGGCATGGCAAAAAGAGGTAGGGAATTTTGTCTGTTTTGTGTTAGTTTAATGACTAACTAGCGCATGCTAGTTAGCTAGCTGAGTGGGAGCAGCCACGCTGCATTTCTGCTGGCTGACACTCACTGTGTCCTGAGGGTGAAAGCAGCACTGGTGATTGAGGTAGGCAGGTTGAGTCCTTTGGTGATCTCTCTCCACAGCTTCTTGTTGATGACTTCCACAAGGCCACCCTTCTCTGTCACCAGCTGATACAGCATGTACAGGTCAAGCACTTGCTTAGCCATGATGGGGATACGATTGACTGGTGTTCCTGTCATTCATTGGATGGGTGAGGGAGACAATAAAGAGAGACAGTTAATGATTGACATGAACTGCCCGCACATACTCTCAATACAGGTTGATTTTTCAGACAGTATCTGTAGAAATACCCAGGTTTGATGGGGTAAATCCTGCCCTAAAACTGTAACCACTGCTGTCTGGGTAAATCTCACCCCTAGGGGGCAGGATCAGATTGCGAGGCCACCGCTCATGGACATGGGAATGATTGGACTTGAATGCTGAAGCTTCTTAGGGGAGCGTCTCAAAACAAAATTCCTTCAAAACATCTTGACGCCAAAACTGGTTATCGTCCCGGATAGTCCACGTTTGCAGATAGTTCATGCATGGTATTTAACAGAGAAAAGAAAAGAGGGAGGGGAATGAAGTGGGGGGAAAAAAAGAGCTTTTCTCTCACATGGGCTAGTAAATGTTTTCGTGTAATGAGATATGGCAGCAACCTACACACACAAAAAAAACATGTGACTTTCATATGCTCAGATACCCTAGCAATCTATTTTAGCCTTCACACACTGTGTGAACAGTCAGAGCGGGTGAGACCATAAAGCAATCATCCCAGAAATGAATAAAGATCCACCCATCTAGGTGAAAGCTGAGAATGGTGTTCATGTGTCAGACAAGGTGTGGGCTGGGTGGTGGGTGAGTGTGTGTGTGTGTGTGTGTGTGTGTGTGTGTGTGAGAGAGAGAGAGAGAGAGAGAGACACAGACAGTATGCGTGTGCGACTGTGCGTGTGTCAAGAGAGGTTCACGTTTGCGAACAGGCGATCTCTGTGATCATTCATTCCCAGAATGCATCGGGGGCAGATACTGGGCAGCACAATCAAGCAATCAGGGTAATCCGAGCTAGTGTTTGTGAGTGGCCAGGGGATTAATGGGGACCCACCTGTGAGTGCCAGTCTTCACATTACGTGTCAGCACTAATGGCGGCTACCTACCTCGCTTCTGCATGAAGCTGAACAGGTCGTCCAGAAACTCCTTGCGCTTAGGGTCGCCGTCCAACTCATACAGCTGTAGCGACAAGAAAGAGAGAGAGAGCAAGAGAGAATGTGAGGGGGGAAGATGGAAGATAAAACAATGCAAGAAAAGAAAAACTTCTAACTCAGGAAGTTTTAGCAGCACTATTGATATCCAAGTCGGCTCAAGAGAAGGGAGGGGGGTGTATGGAGCAGAATTCTGAGGTTGCCCAGCTGCCACTTTGCACAAACACATGTTCAAATCATCCAGAGGGATACAACACCCACCCACCCCCAACACACCAGACACACACACACACACACACACACTCACATCATACACCCTAAAAATGGCATAGAGGCGGCCTCAAAATTTTAATTAAAAACACAACCAAACCATAGAATCAAAAATGCTTTTCTTCAGACAGAATTTTGAAAGAGACTAAAAATGTTTCACAGGAATTTCACAGGAAATGTAAATGGTTAATGTTTTTGAAATATGCAGTGCCTTCTTTGTCCAACCACTCATATGCCCTCCTCTCGTTCCATATTTCCTATAACACACACACACACACACACACTTTCTCTCTCCACCCCCAACCCATGTCCAGTTTTTCCCAGAGAAATTGATATGAAAGGCTGTTAATCATTATGCCTCCTGGGAAAACAGAGGCAGTGAAATGACAAGAGTTGGGGGATGTTGGCTTTTCGGGAAAGTAAACTTAGGCCCTTGCTATAGAGGCTCCACAAATACCCCCTCCACCCCACTTCCCCTGTCCTGCTTAGCCATGGCTTTCGCTCTGGCCCACAAGCTCCCCATTTTCTCTTTGGCTGTTTAGTGCTCATTAGTGACGCTGAGTGAGCCTAAGATCTTATTATCAGAGAGGTGGGGGGAGGTGTGTGTGTGTGTGTGTGTGTGTCTGTGTATGGGGGAGGGAGGAGAGGCTTGAGGCAAGTAGAGGCTTAATTACAGGATGCATTTTCAAGGAGGGACACACTATAAATCTTTGAAATGGCTCCCCCAAGTCTCTCTCTCTCTCTCTCTTTCTCTCTTATGCACATTCACATAAACACACACACACACACACACACACACACACACACACACAAACACACAGACACACACACACACACACACATAAACACACAGACACACACACACACAGACACACACACACATAAACACACACACACACACACACACACACACACACACACACAGAGTTAGTTTCTAATGGATCTCCCCCTTGGTCCCCTGGCTTTTCTCCTTCCTCTCCACGGCACAATCTAGCCCTTCCTTTTTCCCTTGCATTCCAGTGGCTATCCTGCCCCCTTCGTCTGGGCCGCGCCACAGAGCCGAGCGCACAGGCACCGCCACTAACACCACAGACACTGATGGAGGTCTCTTGCGCTTAATTGCAGAGGGGTCTGGCACCACTGCCAAGCTGTGTGGAGTTTGAGGTGGGTTTTTTTTTTTTTCTTTTTTGGTGACATTGTTTCCTTCCAGGGTGGATCAAAAGCAGGGTAGACAATTGGGACAATTGGGGGTTTTCTCATCAGATGAGTGAGGGTGGGGACAATGGTGGAGAATGAGGTAAGGGTGTGTGTGTGTGTGTGTGTGTGTGTGTGTGTGGGTGGTTGTGTGTGTGAGAGACAGAGAGACAGAAAGTGTGCGGGGGTGTGTGGTTCAGGTTACAGGTTGATTGAATGGCACAGTTGGTTACACACACAGCATTAATGCGCAACCGAGGCAGCAGCCGACTGCAAAGATGTACCACCCACCCCGTGAGGAGAAAGGGGTCCCACTTTTACGGGCACAAATTGTGCGCATACACGCACACACACACACACACACACACACACACACACACACCCTTGAAATGGCTAACGGTTTTCTCACATGGTACAGTGGAATCAGCCAATACTATCCCCTCCCTCCCCCTTTCATAGCGTGGGCCTCCCCCTCACTGGCCCCTTTGGTCTCATTGCTGGATGCAGCTGCATCCTTTTCTCAAGATCCTCTGAGAACCCCCCCCCCCACACACACACACACACCCAAACACACATCCATACACACATAGTGCATTCTAAACCAGTACCCACATTCAGAACCACTCCCACCCCCGAACCACCCCCTACCGCGACAACCTTCAGCAGAACACATCTGTTTATCTGGCAAAGTAGGGTGGGGAGCCAAAGGGTTTTTTTTTACATCTAGTAAAATCTAGGGCACACACCGATAGGGCGTCTCCTAGTAATAAATGAAATGGCAGGAGAAGTAGAAGGAAAAAACAAAACAAAACACACACGCACACACAGACACACACACACACACACACACAGTATATAAACACAGTTAAAGAAAGCTTTAACAAACTGGCTTTCAGCCAAAAATCTTGATGCATCCACCCACAACAACAAAAAAAATAACAAAAAAGAAGAAAAGGAAAAAAAAAACACATATGAAACACATCTGAGCAGTTTCTGCTTCTTCTTTCGGTTGCTATGCAAGTTCTTTTTCCCTCTGTCTGTTTGCCTTTGTTACTCTGGCCCTGGTTGAGTTTCGGGACTCGGCGGTTGAAGGGCGCCTCACGCACTTACGCCACTCTGTTGCATCTCTGCACCCGCAGCCCCGAACATCAAAGGCAGCACGAGCGCCACAAGCATTTCATTATGTCCTGCTATTTCTGCAGCAAATGTTTTACAGAGAGCCACGCTACCAGAGCCGTAATGCGAGATAAAATAATGTTGATCACACGCCATTACTGCAGGCTGCGTCATGGCCACTGCCTCGCTAACACGTGCCTTCCTACGGAACTACCAAGACCCCTCCCTTGCGCTAGAACTCGCTGCATTTTCCCTGCTGCAAGCACTACAACTCCTGAGGCACGAGCTTAGCGTTATATTTCAGTAAACTGAACGAGCACAGGCCTACATATGTGTGCTAATTAATTCATGTGCAAAAGAACTACCCAACGTGCCATACAATGATCACTTGACTAGCAACAGGTGTTTTGGCAAGTGTTTAATGCAGGGTGTTTGGTGAGAGTGACTACATGTGACACACTCTGACAAACTCTACCAGCCTTTCACACCTGTCAATCAAGCAGGCAGGAAAGCAGAGCGGCCTGAAGACTGCTGCAGATGTCTCGACAGCAAGAAGAGAGGGGCAGAGACAGTGAGAGAGAGAGAGAGAGAGAGAGAGAGAGAGAATGTTGGTACTGTATGTAAACGGTAAAAAGTGTGACAGAAACAGACAGGGGGTAGGCTAAAGAGAGTGGGGGAAGGAATGGCTCCTGTTGGGTGTGTGTGTGTGTGTGTCTGTGTGTGTGTGTGTGTGTGTGTGTGTGATCAATATGAGGGCTCTGCAGTGAGTAAGTGCCACTAAACACAGTCACATGATATGGGCCTATAATGGAAGTGACAAGCTGAACTTATATATACATATTTATAAGTAGAGTACAGTAAAAGTAATGAGGATTATTTCAAAATAAGTAGAAGCCATAACTGTAAACACCTCTGTAAACACGGCAAGGGCAGTCATTCTTTCACAATGATTTACATTATATCCGGGTCATGCAAAAACAAGAAATAAGTATTTTAATGCTGACTGTGTTGACACTTCCTTAGATGGTGTAATAGCGTTGCAAGCACAAATGGAGACAAAAATCAGAGAAAGAAACTATAGAGAGCTTTGCCACAACTGCACATTGACCTAAATACTGTATATTAACTGCTGTGCAATTCCACATCACATTCATAACGGCAGTAAAACGTGAATGATGTGAAGGATCATGTGAATTTGCTGTAGTAAGCTGTGAAGGTTACATGAAAAAAAAAAGCCAAAATATTTTTAAATAATGATGTAATTACCCGATGTGCTGTTCCATTAACAATGGAATAATGGGCATTTCTCCACTACTAAATTAAACAAGATGGATGAACATCACAAGACCAGCAGTCTAACTATCAACTATTTTCACCTAAAGCATCTATGGTGCCCTTGGACACAGACTAGCATGACTGACTAAAAATAAAAGGAGGGCCGAGAGTCTCAAACATCCAGGTCTTGCGTGTCACGACAAGCCCAGCCCCCCTGCTCCTTGGCGAAATTCCTGCCTTCTTGACCCCCCGATTCCCAATTCAATGGCTGTGTGTCAGATGTCATGCAGGATTAGAGATGAGCAAGACAGGATCCTTTTGTGTGGTAGATATGACACACGGGGGGTGGGGGGGGGCGAGGTTTGGGTGACTATCTACACATTCACTCGGATCTGGCCCCAGGGCCTCCTCTCGGGAGATGGCGACAGCAGTCTAAGGAAGCATGGTGACCTACATTTGTCCAACGCTCCACATGAACGGTATTGTAAAGTTAGGTAAACATAATTGAAGAAATGAACACAGTGCAACTGGAAAGACCAGGAGGATGCAAAGCAGTGCAAGACAAGCATGTGGCCATGTCAAGCATGCAACATTTGCATAAAAATATGACTGCAAATTAACCAAACCCACGGAGAAACTGAAAGGACAAAATACCTTTTATCAGAAATATCTTGACCCAGATTGACATGAGTACGTATATCATGTTAACTCAACATGAAGCCTCAGGTTAAATCTGAGCGAAAGTATGACACTAACCCCTTTCTCTGTGTGTGTGTGTGTGTGTGTGTGTGTGTGTGTGTGAGAGTGTGTGTGTGTGTGTGTGTGTGTGTGTGTGTGCGTGCCTATGCGTGTGTGCGTATGCATGTGAGTGTGTGATAAATGTGTGGAGTGTTTTGAAATGGTTTGAGTTGGTGTACTGTAGACATGAGTTCATGTGTTGGTTGCACTAGTATCCGACAGCACAAGGACGGGAAGGGTTGGGAAGGGCAGGGCAGACTCCGCTCCACTTCTGTGGACTACTGGGATGGAGAGATGAGAGCGAGAGGTTCAGAGAGGAGACCATTTGGAGGATTGTTCACTCCTTTCCCTGCCATTTCAGGCTCTGTCTCCAGCTCAGCTCCCCATAAAGGAACCAATTGATGCTTGAACAAGAAAGAGCAGTCAAGCAGAATTTTCCAGTTTCCAAGCCCCCCCCCCCCCCCCTTTTCCTAGCCATCTATGTATCTATCAATCTATTTCTCTCTCTCTCTCTCTCTCTCTGTCTATCTTTTCTCTAAAATTCAAAGGGTGCTTTCAAACACACACACACACACACACACAAACACATTCACAAGAGCTTCTCACGTGCACATAACCATAAGCATGCAAGACTACCCAGCCAACACAACCCAACAACACAGTATCACCAGATTTGCAGCTGCCAAAAACACTGGCACATTAACAGCTAAACCCAGCTGTCACAGAAAACCAAAAGCATGTACCCTCCATACAACAAGCACGCACACAGGCACACAGGCACACACACACACACACACACACAGTCCCAATGGCAGTAATTACTGTGCAGAAGAGCCCACGATAAAAGGAGATTCTGCACGCTGGCATTCAGGGTGATGACAGACAAGCATGCACTCAGGGCTGAGCGGCTGGTGCTCTATGCCTGACTTCAACACCAGCCCTAACCATACATCCTACAACATAATACTCTCACTGTACCTTAGATAGAACATTTTATAGATAACAAACTGACTGTGTCATTGTAACTGTAACATACACTATACTAATAACATTGCAATAACAAACTATAAGACAGTTTATAACAACTTGTAACACTCACAATGTCTATATAACAACATAACCTACAACACCTCCAATAGGCTATGTGTATAGCAACCAATAAGCTACAACACAGTTTATGTACTTGCGACAACCTATAACCTACAAGTAGCTTTATAATGAGGTCTTCAACAGTTTCCTCAACAGCTGTTCCTATACATGGTGAGTGACCTGAGACTGGCGCTAAGACGCAGTTGAGGAGAGATTGCGAAACCTTGCCAGAGTTCAAGCATAGCACGCCATCTTGGCACTTACCTCATCAAAGCCACTGTCCTCTTTCTTCAAGGCTATAGGGGAGAAAGAGAGAGAAACACAACCTACTGTTATTTCAGCGCTGCTTTAAAGATTGCGTGTGTGTGTGTGAGTGTTAATTACAAAGGTAAATCTTTAGACCAAAAAGAGTCTCTCTCTCTCTCTCTCTCTCTCTCTCTCACACACACACACACACACAGACACACACACACAGGCGTTATAGCAGCCCGCTCTCTCACATTTTAAATGCGGTCTTCCTCTGCACAGTAATGACGGGAAGTCAGCATCAGGGCTTGTGGTGATTACTGGCGTACTGTAGCTCATTGATCCCTTGCATGTTTGAAACAAACAGATTCATTCCTTGCTTGTGTCCATTCACTGACAAAACACACTGAAACTGTCGGGCAGGTATGGATGTTGGATTGTGGTTTTTTGCCATGCAAAACTTTGGCTGCTGATGATTACACAACTTTTTGAACAGTCTAGGTAACTAGTGTTCCTGAGTGCTGGAGTTCTGGCACATTACCATTGACATTTGGCTATTGTTTTGTTCCCCTCCTCTGCAAAGCATCATTGAAGGCACATTTTCACGATCATCCAATAAGAACACAGAACATTGCCTAAAGCATCATTATGGCATTGCTACCTTGACAAACAATGGAACACTTTGTTATGTGATATGGAAGTAAGGCATAAAGCCTTTTTTTGTCTTTTTAAATGAATACTGTTTGTTTTACAAGGAGCATTTGGTGTGTGTGTGTGGGGGGGGGGGGGCAGTTCTTCACAATGAATTATAGGCTACACTTTACTTTGTCATTTTCAAAATGACTTATTCATGCCTGCTTTTGTTCCAACTAACAAATGTGACAATCAACAGACCATGAATTCCCACTCCTCTTTTGGGAACAGACAGACTGAATATACTGTTGACTTATTCAGGATTTAAATTCCACTATACAAGACGGAAATAAATCAGTGGCCGCTAAATCGTTACGACTTAATTACACGGGCATTCAATACCACATGCAGGATTCACAGCAGCCGGATATTGCACCTGGATAGCAGCAGGTTTGGCTACCTGAATAATTGCGGGTCATGTGTGTTGATGAATTCAAAACTGAAAATTTTCAAGAATACTAATCAGACAAATTAAGCGAAATGCAGGACTAATTTGTGCGGCACATTCTGCTGAGACAAATCCACGGAGATGAACAGTTTGATCGGAATTCATGATGGCCACACAGAATTACACGCGCTCGCGCGCGCACACACACACACACACACACACACACAAAGAGAGAGAGAGAGAGAGAGAGAGAGAGAGAGAGAGAGAGAGAGAGAG
>JASCQY010000239.1:49230-69471 GCA_030264315.1 Sardinella tawilis
TACCATAGACTTGCATTGGTATGTCAAATAAGCTTACACTGTCAAACTAGGCATTGCAGACACATAGAGAAAAAATGATATGTGTTTTCATGTTCATCTAGGGGTTGACTACAGATAAGCAATTTCCCGAAATAAGGTGGTGTATCCCTTTAAGAATCATACATTTAGAAAAATGAACATAATATCTACTGCCAAAATAACGGATTTGACTTGCGGTAAGACAAGACTTTTGCAACAAAATTCAGTGTTTACGTAATACATTAAGATGTAACTAAGGTAAGTGACATTGATAAATGAATAAGTTTCGATTATGAAATGAAATATTATGAAAATAATATTTGGCACCAGTGTACGGTGTACTGTATCCTGTCACTATCACAAAACCAAGCAACGTGATGTGTTGCAATATCACATTTTGTCCCACCCCAAGTGGTGGTGGTGGTGATGGTGGTGGGGGGTGGTGGTGTGTGACTGGGGCCCGGGGCCAAGGGATCAGGATGCCAAAACAGGCTTAACAGGCTGGAAAACATGGAGCCCATCCTCACATTTACGTTCACCATGTGAAAAGCACTCACAAAATTATCTTTCTCTCTGACTTGTGAAGAACAATTGGAATCACTTTAAGTCCGGGTGTGGCAAACATTTAGGCCGCCATTTAATCATAGATGGAGGCAGAGATGCAGAGAGACAGACAGAGAGAGAGAGAGAGAGAGAGAGAGAGAGAGAGAGAGAGCGAGCGATACTCAGAGGCGCCAGACATTCTCGCAGAGATGAAGCTCAATCAAATATGGAAACCCCCGGTCATTTACATTGTTCTCTGAACAAACATCTTTATCATCATAAAAATGACAATGAAAGAAGAGGTAAAAAAAAAAACCCTCACAGTTTCATCTCCGATAACATTGAAGTGGTTTGTTTGTTCAGACAGAAAATTTGACTTTTACACAATAGTGCACAATAAACCAAATCGACCGAATAAACAGATGCTCCTGGTCTGATAAAAATTACTGGATGCACAGAATATACACCATGTCAAATATGTCAATTAATTCTAAAAAAGTCTTTGGAAGGACTGGAGAGTTTGGAAGGACTGACCCAAATCTTTGTCTTTCATTTCTATGCTATTCTTAATGTGAATCAGTTGTGCATAATGAAATTCATTCTCTGGGGGATATGCATGTCGTGGCTGTCTTCACAGAAGAACCATCACTCACACAAATACACACATACTGTAAACATGCAAACACAGCAGCAGACACAAACACAGACACACACACACAGCCATCTACCCACCCACACACAGACACACAGATACACAGCGATACAAGCTCACCATTTCAATTCAGATAAAACAAGGTCAACAGACCTAAGTCGCATGCAAATACTGCTGTCACTGTAAAAAGCAAAACCGTTTACGACCGACGGACCGACTGATATAGCGCCGTATAGAGTCGCCGCACGTGACAAAAAAAAAAAAGGAAGAGTGGTCACAAGCACTGGCGTCCTACCTGCCGAAACTGTTCTTCATACGTCCAGTCCGCGTGGTCCTGGGGGGGCAGTAGGCCCTGTGAGGCGTGTGTGGGCAGGGCGGCCCCACGGGGCTCCTGCTCAGGCGCTGCCCGTGGCTTCAGCAGTTGGGAGTGGGGATGCAGCTGGCGGTGGGGAAGGAGCAGGATACCCTTGCCGGGCGTTACTGCCTCACGGCCTGTGGGCGGGCCTTCATCGGCAAGCTCGTCGTCGTAGTCTTCCTCCATTTCCCCCTCAAAGTCCTCCTCATCCCATTTCTGCTTTCTGAGGGGCAGGGACAACAATTATTTGATATCTCAAGCATAAAAGATTCATTAAAAGTTAAAAAAACGTTTAAAGTGATTTTTTTGTAATTATTTTGTAAAAGTGATAAAAAATCCCTTACAATTGCTCTTCCTCTTCTGAACCCATCATGTCCTTATAAGGCTCCTCCGCTTCATCCTCCTCCTCCTCATCCTCTTCATCACCTACACTGCTGCGCTCCGACATGGGACTGTCCGCCTGCCTCTGCAAGCCGGCCGCCGCCGCCCGCATGGCCGCCAGTGCCGCGATCTGCGCGTGTTCCGAGTCGGTCGCCACGCCGCCCATGCGTTCTTCATCAGTGGCCATGGCGCCGGTTACTCCGCCGCTCCCGCGTTCAAGCTGACTCTGAGCAGCCTGCTGCTGCTGCTGTTTCTGCTGTTCCATTTCCATCAGCAACTTGGCTCTCTGCTGCCGGTGCAGGTTCTCCATCACAGCCTGGAGCTTCATCTCCAGGACCAGGCACTGGACACTGGATGCTGGAGGAGGGGTGGGTGGGAGAGGGGGACACGCAGCAGGGGAAAAAAGAGCAGTAAGAGAGAGAGAGAGAGGGAAGGAGGGGGTGGGGGGGGTTGTGCCTTCCTTGACTAGTCCTCCTTTGAGTGGAGAAATGAGTTCAAGGTGTTTTAAGACTTCTGTGGGCTGAGGAGGTGGAGGCGATAACGGCGCTGTGAGGGTTTCCCCGTCTCGCTGTTGCTCCTGAACTCTCAAGGGAATTAACAGTTCAAATTCAAATCGAATTCAATTCAAAACAAAACAAAACAGTCTTTTCCAAGGCCCGGCACAGGCAACGACACATGACCGTTCTCGCCTTCTGTCTGGGTCCCCCTCCCTTCCTCCTCTGCTCTCCCGGCGGCCCCCCTCTAACCACAGACAGGTGTGTGGCGCCTCCAATCTCCCAGCAGTCCTGTCAGCGAGCCGCACCTGGGCAGATGAGTGGCTCTCCGTCTAACACCTCACCAACACCTACACAGACACACACACACACACATATAAATACACAAAGAGGGTATGAGTGACTTGGTGGAAGAAAAGGAGAGGGAGTGATACATAGTGAAAGCAAGGGAGAAATAAACAGAGGAAAACAACAATAAAACGTTAGACCCTGATTTGGAAGCAAGATATGATTTGACAAAAGCGGCATCACTGGCAGTTTTGTTCAGCGCTACCCTTGTTCTCACATGATTCACATATTTCCTTCCAAAACCAGCTTCCCAGTCGTTACGTGTGAGCTGACTGCTCTTCATCCACCCCATGCTTTCTAAAGAATCACAGGGGATGTCACAAACAGAGCACTACCCATCAACCTCAAGCATTTCTCTCAAACCAAAGGGTTCAAGGGGCTAAACAGACAGAGAGGGAAACCCTTACTGCTGAATCTCGTGACTCTCATAACCAATAGCTATTTCCATGACAATGGCTGCTGACAGGTTTCACTTTGAGTCTTGTTTCTGGTGCTGGTGGACCCTGTGTGGAATCAGCAGTACACACAAAAAAAGCCTGTTTCTGCCATCTGTTCTTGTTCTTAGCCACAGAGAAGAGAGCCATGGCTTTTTTTTATTGCATGTGCTATGTAGGTCAGGACAGAGATAAGGTCTGCTTCAAAGTCATTCAAATCGAGTAGGTTATAAGAAACGAAGGGGGGGAAAAAAGCACTGTATGTTCCCATACCCAGCTATACTGTGCGTTCCTCTAAAAGATTGCATTGAAGATAAAACGTCCGCCTTTTTGACAGTGTTAAAAGTTATGTCCACAAGTTAAGTTTTCATTCACATTTCTGACGCATAGCGAGAATTACAACTCCATGTATGAGTACAAACTGCGACTGTTCTCATATAGGGCAACTTTCGACGTGTTTTGACCGACAGGTACTGTATATCATAATGCGTCACTTTCTGGTAGAGAGAAAAAGAGGATATGAAACAAGTACATAAGTACATCTAGAGGTAAGTTTTCACTTTGCGCGTGGGCGTAAGCAGGCTCAAGGTTATATACGTCTTACAGCCGGCATTCACAAGGTTTCAGATGACTGTTGCAGAGTTATTTCTCCCAGTGTGTAAGTTTGTTTATGTGCGCAGTGGAACACCCCATGCGCTCATGCGCTATCCATCTCGGTTGATTTACAGTTTACGCAAATAGAAATAATTTAATTTGGCGGCGAAAAGGACCAAATCAAATTTACAAACCAGCCAGGTTCAAATATGATCAGCAGCTATATATAGCCACACGAATCTATAGGATATACTAAGCTTGTCTTCAGTTTTTCTTTCATTGTAAATGGACATGCAACACACAGATGCATCTATACAACAAACCGTCTCACGACAGGCAAGTCTGATAGACCCCAAGACCGGTGCTATATTTGGCAATGTGAAGTTTTCCATTCAAGTGGCAATTTAGTGCAGGACCAGGCTTATTCCATGTCTGGACCAGCAGCTGTTGGAAAGCGGCAAAAGGATCAGCATGGCCACAGGTCTACATTTGGCAACTGGGAGGCTTCTCAGCGACCACCAAAAGCCCTTTCTCATTTGCTGCACAGAGTGTTCACTGGTTGTTGAAGACAAGATATTTTGGAGGATATGGCAGGGTGAGAGGTGTTTGTGTGTGTGTGTGTGTGTGTGTGTGTGTGTGTGTGTGTGTGTGTGTGTGTGTGTGTGTTTGGGGGGGGGCATAACAGGATGGGAGGCTTATGTTAAATGCAGGATGAGTGTGGAATGATGAGAGCTAATGGGTTAACCTACCCCCCACCCCCTCCAAAAGCACCCCTCCTGGTCCCAGCAGCAGCACAGAGTCTACACGGGTGGGGTGAGAACTGAAGATCGCAAGGTCTGAACAAACATGACGGTGAGATAAGCAGAGCGCTAAGGGGTCTAATTCCAAAGTGATAAAGAGGGGGGGAGAGAGAGAATGAGAAAGAGGGAAAGAGAGAGAGAATGAGAAAGAGGGAAAGGGAGAGAGAGACAAGAGAAATGAATCGGCACAGAAACAGACATTGTGAAAAAGAGCATGAGTATGTGTCTGCGGAACCATCTTGTCTCTTTTTTTTATGACTGCTTTTCAAGAAGACCTAAACTAGAGATGAGCCCTTCCAGCTATGCTTTTTTTTAGTGCTTCATGAGGCCTGGGATTCACATCCATTTTATAACTAAAGAGCAACTCATGCAAATGCATCAGTCAGACCAAAGGCCTTCCCAACTTTGCATCAAACCTTTTGGACTGAATGCATCAGAATTAACAATGACAGGCCCAGTCTATATAATTTTTTTTAACATTCACCGAACAGTTGAGATCAAAGAACAAGAATAGCAATATAGCTGCAGACGCCGGAAAGTGAACCGACGTGAGTCAGTATGTTTTTCACTGTTACTTTTCTTGATGTTTGCAACTTCAATACCTTGCCCCCTCCCCCCAATGTAACCTCAAAGGAGACAGGATATGATGTCACAAGCATTCTTAAGAATTCTTCAAAAGCCACACGCTCAACCGGAGCACAAAAGATGTGAGGTCTGTGGCACTCGAGAGCAAAAAAGAGGCTCGATTTAGAGTCGGCTTAAGTGCTGGCAAATTAAAAAGATGGGACTATCTTTAGCAATGGAACCAACACTGCAATCCTGAAAATGGGGACCCCCAAAAAAAAAAAAAAAATGATAACTGCATCACTCATATTCACAGATAAGAAATACTTTCACTTTCGGGAAACGTGTCGCCCGTGACTCAGACATCCAGCTTTGAGGTTTCTGCAAGGAACTGTTGATGACATGGCTATGACCAATCTGATTAGCTCCTCAACGGCCTTGGTAAAACTTAACATAATCCCACTCAAGTGACCTCTTTCATTGCAGTTCTGTAAAAAAAAAAAAAAAATGTCTCCCTGGTCAGATGCCCAAAGGTTACCCTTCTGAACTACACAAATAGTGTCCATGTCCATTACTGTGATAACCCATATTTCCAGGCGGGGAGAGAAAAAGCATGTTAGATGCTGCTTTGAACACCAAAGCCATCGCTATGCTTTTAGCATCTAATTTTGTTATCAGAGGAGGCCCTATACAGACGCCCATGTGGCATTCTAATCTTTTGGCCACCAGAGAACAAGGCCAATAATGACCTCCAGACTCCATGTGGAATAGAGACTACTGGACCACAATGAGAACTATGCATCCACTGAGTTCACTGCGGTACTGTCAATGTGGGCAGCCACAAGTGCAGAACCCCTCTGCTGATTGTCAGCATTTCATTGCTGGGGCCTCATGCAAGAAAAGAGTTGAATGATGAAACACGAGTAGATTATATTTGCATGTCATATGCAGACTAATCCTAACATGCACACAAGCCAAAAAAGGAAGAAAAAAAAAGAGTGCGTATTTAGCAAATGACACTATATACAAATAACCACCACCACCACCCTTTTCTTCATCTCTCTTCCTGCCCCTCTCTCTCTCTCTGGCTCTAAAAGCACACATAGAGTGGACACTTCATTTATAGACCAGGAAAGGAGGCCTCTAGACTCTGAAAGCTTTTCTTTCACTTTTCACCCACACTGCAGAGTATACATGTACAATTGTTTAATGCAAAGACTTTTAAAGCTCTGCTTTTATTGCGGACTTCAACGTTTTTGTGCGTGCGTGGCAGGCTTTAAGCACTATAAACAGGACCGACCAGTTGTTTTTGTCAATTCAATTGCGAGCTAGATGCCTCCGTCTCCCCATCATAATCTTACACAATCATTTCTTTGTCTGCGCAAGGCTGATAAGCAGGTAGTCTCGGCCATTTGAGTAGGTTGAAGGCCATCTATAATTAAATGATGTGCATTTCTATCGCAAGTCATCACTGATACATGTGGTTCGACCTGTTCCAGGACCACTGATATCAAGCCGGTTTTACATAGCAGCCATTTTGAGAGCATAAAGTACTAACACCTACACCCTGCATATTCCATCTACTTCATTATGATAAATGATCCATAAAATGGTGGCACAAAACTAATAAATGCAGTTCAACATCAGAGTGTGGATACCTTATGCAATAAAATATTTAGATGGTCACATATACAGTAATTTAAGTAATGACAATGCATTTTTTTTGTCTATTGTGCTTATGATATTGTTTCACCCATGAACAAATTCAATTACAATAAATAACAAAACAAAAAGACTCCAGAAAAAGAATCAATTTTCATCTACAAGTCAACCAAAGAGTTGTTTCACTCCTGAGTAACTTGAAGTCACCAGACTGGCTACTCGTGCTTTAACCCCAAGGAAAGATTTTATAGAACTCAAAGGGGAAACCACCATGTCAGATTTGAGATTTGAGAACACGTGTGAAGAAAACTCCTTCAACCGTTCTTACACTCATATCGAGATGAGGTAAAAAGAGAACAGCCAAAAAACTCCTTTAAAAAAAAAAGATCTATGCTAATAAGTAAGGCTGATATCACAATAATATGCGTAGAACATGTGTAGTACTATGAGGTCCAACTCATTCCTTTCCCTTATTAACTCAATGCAGATGTAGCCTACTCATTTTTCTGCAAAAAGCAGAGAAGGAAGCAGGGGGAGAGAGGGAGGGCTGAGGAGGGGAATCTCCTTGAAGAGCCCAGGAGGGTGAAGGGCGGGGGTGGGGATCAGCAATCAGCTGCTCGGGATTCCCACATGGCACCGTCCCAAACAGTGAAATCACTCTTTTCCCCCTCTTCCGCTCCTTTTTTTTTTGGCAGGAGAAAAGTGAACTGGTCTGCGTGCCAGACAGACTTGTTAATATGTGGGTTTTGGCAAAAGCACAGCTGAAAGCAAGCCAACTCACTACACTTCCTCTCTGTGTGACACAGAAAGGCTGCGAGCCAAAAGGGCCGGCCTGCAAGCGATTCTGAGGAAGAAAACCAACGATTCCGGCCACTGTTGAAGTGGCTGCAGAGGAAACGCAGAAGAAATGAAAAGACACTAGCATGATCGCTGTAGTCTTTTAACAATCTATGAATTACATGCATACAGTACAGTATGGGGCTATTCCAATGTGTGCTCTGACCAATCAGTGCAAAGTGAAATTGAGTGTCCTACAAAGTGCTAGATATGTTCTATTAGGCTATTATTAGTAGTAGTGCTATTATGCAACAATACTACTAACACAAATAATAATATATATAGATATATATATATATATATATAAATATATATATATAATCATTATTGTTATTACTACTATTATTATTATTAGTAGTAGTAGTAGCAGAGGTAGTAATAATAATAATTATAATAATAATAATAATAGCAATTCATTTGCAAGCTTTTCAGTAACATTATTTACAGTACTTCTATGAACCACCTAGCATGAAAGACTTATACATAAAATAGGTATACACTCTGGACTCTGTCAGAATAAAAAATGCAAGTGAAAGTGGACTTTGTGCATGTGATTACATTAAGGCAGAACAAGACTGTGTGTAACTGAGGACAACAGCTTGCATGGAGGCCAGCATAGGGGCAATTCAGTATTTAGTGTTGGCGGGTGATGTATGCAATACAAGGGTTTGTAACACCCCAGCTTTCGGCCATTAAGCTGTAAGATTTGATGTTTCACAGGTATTCTGTGAAATGCACAAACAGTAGGCTACCGTTCCCACCACAACAATCACATATTTTTTTTCTTATCCACAGTTAACAAAGAAAAATAAAAAGAACTTAACCGATGGTTGATAACAATGTCCTCTAATGTGTCATTTGACAAAAACCTGTTTGGCCAGCTTTTTCTGGCGTTGCTACCCTTTTAAACAAATAACCAGTAGACAGGACTTACGGCTCCACATATCCCAACTTCACTTAGTCCTGAAAGCGCTAGTTTGTACTTAATCTTATCCTAGTTATTTCACATGCTAGTGACGCCTTGCTAGTCATGTTGTTCTTCAACGGCCAAGACAGAAACTCATTTTTCCAATTTGCCACGGACATTACAAACTGACACAGACAGAATGTCCATGGAAATAGCTGTGGACATAAACAAACACCCATTAGACTCCAATCATAAATTGCTGCCTAATAGAAACCTGCCATTCATACACACACACACACACACACACACACACACTCCCCCCTCCCTTGGAGGTGATAAATGCCACTACATGCCCTATCTTTCAGCAATTCATGTCTCATGTTAGTACATCATGAGTACATCAGAACTCAAAACAACAGGCTTAAATGTGTGTCAGACTGATATCATGCAAGCTTTGTAATCAACCACATTTCCAGACACTCAACACAAAGGCACAGTCTGGTACATATTTCTGAGATAAGTGTGTGTACTTCTGCTCAATTAAATAAAAACTGCTGATTACAAGGGAAGCGTATGTGTGTGTGTTTGTGTGTGTGTGTGTGTGTATGCATGTGAGTGAACCCATATTCACACAAGTCAAAGGCAGGGGAAACCTCAAAATCATTTTTAAGTTTCAAAAGACAATGAGCCTAGGAGAGAAACAGAACACTACCAGACTTTGTGGAGATCTAATACATTTCTGTATATGGATGAATGAAGCTATTATTTTATTTTTAAGGCTATTTCATCTCTTATTAATTCTTAGCATTGCCATCTGTGACTGCTTCTGTGGAAGAAAACAATACAGCACTCTGACAAAATACTACGAATGCACTTTATAAAGAGCTTCAGACTGACATTACACTGTATTAAATGCAATGCATTCCTAGCATAATTTCCTTGGGCAAAACAAGTGCGGTAGTGACATAAACCCTCCTCTAACAAGGCATGTTATTCATTAGTACCCCTTCATTATGCAAAGACATTCAAGTCTTTCAGCCCTGAACTTGATCGCTGGCCATACGTTTCTAATCCACAGTGGGCCAATCATAAAGCAAATCCCTCTCACTCATTCTATATGACTCTCTCATCAACACACGATCTGTTAGAGGGGAACCCTGCTTTTTTTCCCCTTTTTTTTGGGGGGGGGGGGGGGTTACATGCCAGAGACCACAAGGAAAGGACCAGGAAAGGACCTGAAGTGGGACAGCTAGCTCTAAATATCAGCATGAAAAATTACTAAATAATTTACACAACATATACAATGAGTAGGCCAGGTTATTGAAATGTGCTTTGGACACATTCAACGCAAAGTATTGCTGAAAGACAATGATACTAAGATCATACATAATTAATCAATACTGTGTAGCACAAACAAAGAAAAAAAGAATTCGCGAGAAACTGATGAATATAATAAGCTGAGACAGGTTTCTGTCTTAAATAGAGGTGTGAGCCAGAAAAAGATCCAGGCGCTGGATTCTCGTTGCATAACCAAACCGTTCATCTTATGGCAGCTAAACCACAGCTGCTGACCAACTCTGGCAAATGTTCAGTAACAAACAATCCACCCATCATTGCTTGTCAGCATATTAGTAAGACATGTTCACAACAGACTACATTTAAATCAGGTCCTTGCGTATCAAGTCAACGAGTATTGCAGCACCCAGGAACAAGTCAAAAACCTCTTATGTATCAATACAATTTTATAAGGAGTGATAAAACCAAGGTAGTTTAGCAACAGCCCAAACATGCCAGTCAGTATTAGACTATACAGTACACTTGGCAAGGGCAGTCCTCAACACGCCATGATTTTAATCTAATTAATTAGGTCACAATTGCAAACCCTTTGTAATACATTCTTGCCCATTTGATTGTATTACGCCTCAGTTAATGACAAGCCTATATTAAAGTAGATTAGAAAGGACCTATTGAAAAGTGCTCTGAACTGTACATGAGGGCAAGTCTCATTTACACCACAATTCCAGTGATACAGAGGTCAAATAGTTATAAAGAGAGAGAGATATGTCCCCCATTGAGATTTTCATGACTGCGCTAGGAGTGAACCTCTAAAGAGAGTCTTCTAATGTCTGGAAAAATTTGGAGGACTAATGACTAAACTGCACGGGAGGCAGAAAAGTTTAACGTGCAAACCAAACAAAAACACCCTTCTTCATAATGCAGCTGCTTCTGTTACCCTGACTGGCCTGAAGGCTACTTCAGGTCTAGATGATCATAGTCTTCAACAATAAGAGAACTACAGATAGTTGGTTATAACATAGCAACCTATAATCTGCATTCATTCTGTAGACAATAAAAATGTGTTATTACCCTCCATAACTTTATTTTCTCCTACAGAACAATGCCAAAATGAAGTATGGTTATCTTCAACTTCTTAACAAGAAATGTTGAAGACTACACTGGTTTCTGGTTTGACTGAGATAGATAGGCCCATGTGTTTGTTTCAACAGGGCAACACAAAAATAATATAGCCTATTATGTGTTGTGCCCTATGAAGCTAGATCTTGATTCAATCTATATCGTGAGGTCTGCAAGGTCTACTACTGTATTTAAAATAAGAACTGGAAGTCTAAATGTTGACCAGAAATAAGCTTACGTGTAGGATACATATTGTACAAAAAGGAAACGATTACAATCTGCGTAGACCTCCTCCTCCACCAACTATGCAGCCAGTGTACAGAGGGGGAGGGGTTATATTATATTAGCTTACATTGCAAAGGGGAAATGTGTTTCCACACTGTATGCTATTCAAAACAAAATGTAAACAAATAGGAAATTACAAGAAACAAAGGAAAGGAAATAAGATATCATTTCAACAACAAAATCACTAATATCATAACGTTATCTGAAGGGATTCGTCCAGAAGCGTATGTTTCTGTATGCTTACCTGTAGCTTGATTTTTTTGTTCCGTTTTAATCTAGGCTATCCTACATCAGTCATACGACACTGTTGCAATTTAGTTCAAAAAGGTCGACCCAGAGTGTCAGGCGGGACTGATATTCGCTTATGGACAGTAACCACACGTTGTAGTAGTTTCTAGTAAAGCCTAGCTTGCGATGGTGTTATGTTTGAATGATTTAAGTCAAATGCTGCATTGTTTGCTTGGCTCAATGTAAACAGGCAACAATAACAACTGTGACCACTTCTCCATTTATATTATCATGAGGCTAAAAACTCACCAACCAACAACCGGGCTGAATCGCACGCTTCAGATGCCTACCAAAACTGATTTAGAGAATTAGTGGGCTATCGCATGCCTCTGCTAATCAACCTGATTATTGTTTTGCGAACATTTGTTTTAAAAAAAATCACAAGTCATATTGCATATTCGATCATTATCTGATTTGAAACTCACTGCACGAAATGTTTTTTTTTTTTAATTGGAACATGATAGACAGAAGGACGCATGACACAATGTAACTGATAAGTCACACTGCAGTTAACCATGTCATTATTTGAAAATAACCTAGCCATTATAAGCTTTTGTTTTGAATCCATACCCATAGATTAAAAAAACACTAGGATAATCGCTGGTACGTTTCTTGCTACCACGTTTACGTTTCTAAGCACGCTAGAATGTGCGTAAGAAGGGGAAATAAACTTACCAATTCTGCTTCCGTTTTGTTTTCGCACTCTTGGGAACCGGAAGAAACATTCCTGATTTCCCAGCTAAAATGTGGATATGAAACGCTTATTACCTCAACTTTTTCCCTAAATACAAAATATATTCACTTCACGTATCACTGTTATGAGTGGTATGAGCTCCATCTAATTCGATATCAAAGTACAGCTTGATTTAGTGGTAACTGCATCTTTGCCTAATCTAAGGCGTGCTCACGGTCGCTGAGTCAAATCATTGGTTGACAAACATCAATCAGATGCAAATTCCTAACCTCTGAATCAGCGGAGGCCAGCCTCCTTGATTAACAAGGAATCATCATCAAATACCAAATTGTAGCGACGTCAGGGAACATTTACGCAACCACTTTACAGACTTGTTCCTGTCCACAAGTAGGCTATAATTTACGCGTAGACGGATGAATCATTATAATAATTTTGCAACACATAGTTTAATTTAGTACGATGACACCTTGGTATGAAACTCATAGGGTCACAGAAAAAGCACATAAACTTTATTGACCTTCCCATATTTCCCGTTCGGCACACAATCTATCCAATGGCAATCTTTTGGCGACGTTCCCTTGGTTAATGATACCATTTAACCCTTACGCAGTTGGATCTTTTAGCTGTATGAGACCTTCAGTCTGGAAGCTTAATGTGAATTAAGTGTTACTCGTGCAAGTCTCCCATTTGTATTAAGACGGGGTGTTAAAAGTTTGTCAAAATCGGTAGGCTCATAGAAATGCACAAAAATAATTGTCAAATTCAGTCAAGCGCTTTGTATTTTATGATGACTGCTATGCAGTAAGCCTACAATGAATAATTTATCTCATAGACCAACCTGCCATCGTCATCCATTTCCTAGGCTACACTATCATTTATTCATGACGTTTTAATCACATTGTTGGGAGCAATGTCTCTACACAAGCAACATCTTAGTTGTTCACTACAGCCGCGGAAATTGACGCCATAGTATTATATTAAATAGTTTGATAATGTAAGATATTGTCTGAATTACATCTTCCTTGTTAATGCGGTTGACAAATTTGAAATTCAATCATTCTGACGTCAAGTGTTCACTCCAGCTGCCCACACAAGAAGCCCATTGCAGATTCAATTATTCACTTGTAAATAGTATTTCGTTGAATTAAGCTACAGGCAACCTTTAGGCTACTTTCTCATTTTCATGTGAACTTAATCAATTTTGCAATTGAAGTCTAAAAAAAGTTCAGCAGGTCGACAAATAACTTTAGTCTAATAACATTGCTGACACCTAGTGGTAATGAAATATATTACATATGCTGTACCTATACTATTACCTATACTGTAGTACTGTAGTATAAACATGTCGCTTGTCATGTCGCGTCATGATTAGATACGATGTTTGTTGTACGATGTTATGATATCATATTGCAAGCACAAAAATCAGCCTTATCACAAAACTGTGGTATTTTCAAAATCTCTATTGATACAAATGTCACATAGAAGTCTACATTTCCCGAAGATTCCATACAGGTGTAAGAGGGCTGCTTACCAATTAATGTATTATGCAGTTTATAGCCTATACTAGCAGTTGCATTTGAGGCATCCTATGACACATACTGCATTTCAGTGTGTGCATTCCTGTTAGGTGGTTGTGGGGCAGCAGCGACACGTTGCTTGAACATGCAGGGGAAGGTCCTGCGGAAGGCCTTGCGGAAGTGGGCTCCCATGAAAGCGTAGACGACGGGGTTGACGCAGGAGTTCAGGTAGGACATGCAGTGGGCCCAGATCTTCAGCTTGTAGGTACAGTAGCTGTACTGAAAGTGAGGGCTGAAGGCCCGCACCAGGATGTAGAGCTGGATGGGGCCCCAGCACAGGAGGAAAAGCTGCACCATCACCAGGACCATGCGTGACAGGCGGGCCCTAAAGGCCACTGAGTGCTCAGTCAGGACCTGCAGCTGCAGAGAGTGGAGGTGGAAGGAAGGTGAGATAAGGAAGCAGGTGGAATAATAAACAGTGCAATCAGTTGCTAGCACGGTAAGATCATGTTCTATAAGATATGGTTTGACGATTTGAGCAAAAAGGTTGCTGTTATTTCAACTGGCGTATGAATTGACCATAGCCACTCGTTTCATTTAGCCTACTAAGTCTGGGACTCATGCAAACACCAGAGTGGTGTTTCAGAAGGCTTGCTGAAGGCCCATCAAGAGTAATTTGCTAAATTACAGCAAAGGCTGTAATGGTAAATGGACTGCATTAATATAGCACTTTTCTACTCCTCCATGCACTTAAACACTGCAATTTCATGCCTCTCACACACACACACACACACACAAACACACACACTCATACACCAATAACGGAGGATGCCATGCAAGGCAGCAACCTGCTCACTGGTATGGGATCAGAAAAAAACAGGCTTGACCTAGCAACCCTTTGGATTCAAAATAACCCCTTCACTTAACCTCCTTCATTAATACCCCCACCACACATTGTCATACTTTTTACCTTTGTCATGTCATATTACTTTAGCACTGAAATTAATCACTATTAAGGTCTTAGTGGGTGGATCAAAATGAAATTTGAAACATGTCCCGGAGACCTGGTAGTTGTTGTCAATGGGCTCAACAGAGGGACGACCCATTTGGTAAAGCATGAGCAGGTAACAGACACAGATGGTGAACAGGGGCAGCAGATAGACGGCTAGAAAGTTGTACAAGATGAAAATTTTCTTGTGCGTCACTGTAGGAAAGGTCTCTGTGCAGAAGACCTGTGGACCATGCCCTTCCTCAACCATGGTGCTGCTGTACAAAGGTACTGGGATGGATAGTAGAAAAGACCCTGAAAGAAAGGAAGGAATATGTTAATTAAATGCAATACAAGGCCAAAAAAATAAATCATGAGTTAAATACAACTAAACTAAATTTGAAAGTTTGAAAGTTAACTGTAAGAAATGTGAACTCTTGCATACTGCCTATTCCATAAGAAATGTTGCTTGCAGAATGGGCATGTGTGCTGTTTTCTTTTTTGACTAAAAGGATCAACATTTATGTATTAGTGTAACTAATTAGGCTAACTAAACTAATTAACTGTATTCTAGTTAAATTATCAACCACTTAAAATGATCAATAACATGAGTTTGAGGTGTTCACCTTGTGTTTGAGGTTAAAATAGCCTAGCCCACACATTCCTTTAAAAGTAAATAGTCAATACAACATGCACACAAAATTTCAAGAACATTCTGGAATAAGGTCTTGTGGCTCTCGTGGGATGACGCACCTATCCATATACCAAGGCTGACTGCTCCGGCTGCCCTTGGGGTTCGGTACTGCAAAGAGCGGATTGGATACACTGTCACATACCAGCGGTCTGCACTCATCACCGTCAAGGTTACACAGGTAGCTTGGGCAGACACCTACATACAAACCCACGGAGAGGTGTATTAGACTTCTTGAGATTTTGTGATGCCGCATGTGAAACAAACATCAGTTTGTGGAACAATGTATCTGTCAATAATGATCAGATTTAGAATAAAAATGTTTTTAACTTACCTGTTGGATGTAGCTGACCAATTTACACATGAAGTTCCCAAAGACCCAACTTGGCAAAGGATAAAGCATTGCAGTGAACGGTACACAGCAGACCAGAAATACAATGTCTGTTGTGGCCAGGCTTGCTAAATAAATACAACAGGTTATTTGACAGTGTGTGAAATCATACATACAGTAGACTCCACTCCATCAAACAATTTCAATATTTTTACTGAGACTTACCGATATAAACATTTGTAGCACTCCTCATTTTCTTGTGCTTGTATATGACATACAGAACTAAGGAGTTCCCACACAATCCAAAGATCATAAAAATGACAAAGACGAGAGGCACGAGCCAGGCATCAACAAGCAGAGTTTGCTCGTGTGGTCCCGAATTATTTTGACAAATGTAAAACTTGCAAGAAATCTCAGAGACATTATAAGATAACTGAACTGACAAATTAATTGCAGAATGTAAATTATCCATGGTTTAGCCTTTGAACTGGCACTTGCAAGGTGTTTTTCTTATGTCCGTCGGTGCTATGCTGTCATCTTCCCTCTGATAGCCTACTGTCAGTGGCAAACACTTTCAGAAGCAACAGGGTTTTCACAGAAACATGTAGTGAAGTAGTCGTGGGCGGAAAGCTGCTGAGTGAATAGCCTACACTGACATCACGATTTCTCTCAATTGGCTTAGGAACATTTTCATTTAAAAATCCTGTTAAGAGACTGGCACCAGTTACTTTATTGTAGAGACATCAATCACTGAAAAATGCTGACCAACTCTTCAATGCACTGATGGGCAAACTACTCTTCTCAATTATAATACGACGAGTTCTCTTCCAAAACGCTATATAACAGCCATTTTAAATGCCATTTTCAGATTTTTTTTTAAAAAATTATATTCTTAGGTAACATTGGCACAATTCCAGCTGGGTTAATGTTATTAGTGTCCTTACTGAATTCAAACAAAACAAGTGATTTTACTGGTATTAGCTGAGAAAAACATCACAAATTTTTGAAAACAGATATATAGCGTTTTGGAAAAGAGCTCTTCATATAGGCCTATTATTATATCATTATTTTATTACTATTACTGTCAACTGACCCTTCTGTCAACGGATCTCATGACGCTTCAGAGTAATAAAAACATGTAGCCTTAAAATCGATTTTAGACTTTAATGAGGATATTAAGTACATGGCTTTAATCCTGTCAAGACAGTTTCATTGTATTATGATGTGATTGCTTAACAATTAAGCATTTTAAATTACACCCACACCCATATCTTTCCACAATATAAATACACACCAATGTCACAAACATACAAATAGCATCTCATATATTAAAACAACCATACAGACAGCTTAAAGCTTTTAATAATCATACAAAGTGTGACTATTCATCTTCTATTGGCACATGTGTACAGATGTGATTTAAAAAGGAGGTTGCAATGTATAAATTTTTTTCTAGCAAAAAACTAATCTAGTAGATACTAAATCACAACATCCTGTGAATACAAGGGCTATATATTGGGGTACTTTTTATGAAAGTTCATTATGTAATGTTTAGGCCCATCCAGAAATGCACTTAAAAAGACAACTGTCACACCACAGGAAAAAATAAAAACATTTATGGGGGTATTGATGCCTGAGACAATAACATCACACACTCTGCAGACTTTGGTTAACAGTCATTGAAAAAAGAAAAAAGAGAAAAATCTGACATGAAATGACAGACTGGTTGACTGAACTGCTGACTCTGCTTAAAAAGGCTTAACTTAAATGTATAAATGTATAAACACGCACACATTTACACATGTACAAAGGTGTTACATACGGAATGAAAATCGCAACCACTTTGGCGTATGCACCCAAGGCAGAGGTGCTTGTCTCGTTACAAATAACAGAGCACCTTACAGCTCAAAGGAGGGGTTTAGTCCATGGGACTTCAAGTACCAAGAGGAGATGATGATTCCCCAGAACTGTTGTATACCTCATGGGTCTGATTCCATGACATACATTCTAATTAAGAGCAAGTAGCAGCAGACATGACTGTTTTGCACACTAGCCTGTCAAGTTAGAATGACATGACGACTGAATCAAAACCCATGTGTTCACGAGGGAAATAAGAAATAGGTATGGGTACCATCCACATGTTATCAAGGGGTCTTGTGTCATGTGTGCTTGTGTGTGTATAGCATACAAAAGAAATACATCGGATCTATGGGAGGCCTCTTGGTAGTGGCAGTGATGCTGTGCTGAGGTTTGTATAAAGAACAGAAGAGGCACCATAACCCAACTGCAGACCTTCACGTTTAAGGTTGAATGAATGCCGGCATGGAAACCTCTGAACAGGACAGGACACAGTACTGCACTTGGAGAAGATGCACATTTAATAGCTAACCCTCCCTGATAAGAATGCAGACCTGAGCTAAGAAACTTGGATAAAAAAAAAATCGGGCCGTTTGAGATGATTAACAAAGTGGACAGAAGATGCACACAAATACCTCCTCACTCCCACTCCATGCATAACTTTTTCCATTCTAAGCAGGAACTGATGAACAGAATGTTGAATTTTTTTTCTCGTGATTAAGAGATTTTTTAACGATTTTTGACAGATTTTTTATCGATTTTAGCATACCTTTCATTTACTATTGTGACTCAAAGAATTGTTAGAGTGTAAACAAAGGACCTGGCCTCGTTCTTTAACTTAAGTTCAAGGTTGCTGATTGGTGCAATGAATTCAAATGTGCCAAAATCTGGCTATCAAATACTCACTTGCATTCATTTCTAGATTCTTGGAAATTAATTCCAAGTGCATGAGAGAATGCTATCCCACAAGTAATGGACATCAACAAATTACTTCAACAAAAATTAAATTTACACCCACAATAAATAAGCAATGAGCTTTAGCTCTTTTAAAGCATTAAGTAGCATTGGCTGAATTGATCAATGATGTCTGGTTTGCTTATATCACGAAAACGGATTGTGTTGGATTATGGATTAAGCTAACGTATTTAAAAAGTATTAAGTGTATGTTATTACAATTATTCAATCATTTGCATTATATTTGAAACTGGCTTCAAACAGTCTAGCAGGTATTGTATTACCAACTGGCCCTAAAATACACAAGAGTGTCAATGTAAGTTTTGAATACTGGCACTGGGTGGCTGTCACCAAGTATGATTCCAGCACACTACCAGCATTACTTCACTGGCAGGTCAAATATAATGCTGTGCATTAATATGTTCATGCTATTAAAATATGGGGATCCTGCCCATGATTACCACCAACACAAACATCTGTGCTGTTAACTTATTGTGCCTTTCCATAAGTGCTTCCTCTCTGTACTGCCAGTGAGACTGATAATGTCTGACAGGTGACGTTCTTACAACTTCAAGACTGTTGTTGTTCTTTACATGCACTATCAATAAAGGGGTACTCTCTGATAGAATCATGACTCAAATAATTTGTTGATATAGTTGGAAGTAGATGTGTCTCTAGAAGATAACTAGGTCTGTGTGTAACATTACATTAAATGTGCAAGACAGACATGCAGTCCTGTGATATGAAACCTTGACCTTTTGTTTTTCTGTTTTAGAGTGACCCCCGTTACACCGGTTTAGGGAACCAGAAACTACACATCTATTGACCTATTGACAATGCACACCATCATGAGTGTATGTCCAATTGTGAAACACACACAGCTAAACCTATTGATACAGTATCAATCAATACAAAATTTCATGTGTTGGCAGGAATTTGACTTACAAGCCAAGTCTCATCTAATAAAGCTGCTTCCTCTGTGTTTGCATTGGCTAATATGGAGGCAGTGACTCATTCTGCCCATGCATCCTTGCTTCGCTCTCGTCCTCCTTCCTCTTCCTCTCATCCTCTGTCCAGTCCTTCTCTTAGCTCATTTGGCCCAGGTAAGTTGACAGAAGGGGGTGAGGTGGCAAGAACTCCTCTTGGTTGTTCTTCACCTCGGTTTGGCGTGTTCCATTGTAGTCGGAACCTAGAGTAAACCGTTCGCAGTGGTCAGTGAATATGGATTCTGATCTGGTGGACGAACACTACATTAAGCTTTTGTTCACTGGGCAAATGTTAAGTGTGCCTGTGTTGGAGTCTGTGTGTACTTACTTTGGGAGACAAGGTCCATGTACTGGCAAATGGCATGAAGCAATAACCTTTCATAGCTGGAAAAGAGAGAGGGGGGGGGGGGGTTACAATTGTACCATTTTCAATGTGTTGAATCAAAGACTTGGCATATTTTTCAGCCGTCTCACCTAACTATGAGAAAAGACATGTACATTTGCCTAAGTGTGTGACTAAATATTTACGTAGAGATGCACTCAAAGACTAGCCTGGCTAACACCAGCCCCAATCTCAAGTGAGATTTAGTCTGGGGACCACCTATACATTTTCTCGTACGGGATTTCAGGTTTCGTTTGTCCAAAA
>JASCQY010000239.1:69571-87475 GCA_030264315.1 Sardinella tawilis
TTACTCTAGTAATCTGGCTAGTTGTGTAGGTGCTTAGGCTATAGGCTACTACTGAATCCGTTATGTTCTCCTGCATATATGTGCTTATTCTAGGCACAAATTGGTTTGCCATACAAAGAGGTGGTGAGCTGCAGTAGGCTACTGAAAAATGGCTGTCCATAGACCCAAAGCAGCAGCATGTAGCCATTTGGTTAATCATCACAGCGACTGACCAATGGAAATCTTAAATCGCATGGTTTGATATGAGGATGTTGTGTAGGCTGTGTTGAGAACCCCGCCTGAACTAGCATTAACGTTTTGGCGTCAGACCTAATGCCGTCTATGGGACTATATTGGGCAAACGCATTGGCTATAAGTAGCGAGAGAAAAGGCAACACGGGAGTCACAGGTTAAACTATAAGCCTGGCCCAATAATAAATATTACATGAAGTCACATCATTGCAATGGCTATGTTGGCTAAATAAAAAAAATATTTCGTCACATCATGCTATTTCTAATTTTGACATGATGACATGATATTGAAACGTAGGCTAGTTTATAGATAACGGGCTTCAGGCTATTTGCTTTCACTTTTAGGCTCACCTTTCTTTGGAGAGAAATTTATTAGCAGTTTCTTTTCCCTCATTTATTTTTTATTCTTTCCTGCCTGACTTTTCTTTACTGACGCTTGAATTTAACTTGGGGGAATCATCTACCACTGTACAGGCAGCCTACAATGAGCACCGCCGCCTCGGCAGAATAAACGCTAAATTAAAAAGCGCTCAGGTTAAAAGCCCGGAGACGGCGGACTAAACCATTTGTTCAAGGGGTTGAGGGTATGTAGACAATACGATGACACACATAATTTGATCCATCAATCAACATATTTCTTCACCCAAAACATAACATAACATTTGTTGTCAACATTTATTATGCTTTTTCATGATATTAATATTTAAAGGAATATAAAATCCCAGACTCCTTAGGGGCCCTCACCCTACTTGGGGCCCTGGTAAAACAGTCTCACTTATCCCCCCACTACAACGCCCCTGGGCCTATAGGCCTACTGTAAGGCACACCATTTCACACCGGGGCCCTATGCAAGATTATCAAGGTGTGACGACACAATGTTCATAAAAAGGCCTTTAAAGCAGATGGAATAGATGAGATAATTGACAGAGGTAAGTTAAAATATATGGTGATGGCATCAGGAGGTAGCCTGGCTAACACCAGCCTAAAACTCAAGTGAGATTTAGTCTGGGGACCACCTATACATTTTCTCGTACGGGATTTCAGGTTTCGTTTGTCCAAAAGTTCGCGCATCGGCTTGCCATCTCTCCCCGTTGTGTGATTGGTTCCCAAATTCATGCGAAAATTTCGGCCATAGTCTCCAGGCTGCCGTGCAGTTCGGAACGAGTGCGCAAGGCAGCATGGGTATTCCCAGGCTACTCAAAGACCACACTGGTCATACAAAACCACACATTTACCTGCTCTGTAGATTAGTGATGTAAACAGAGTGGGGCTGAGCCCTGAAAAAACGCAGGAGATCCTCCTCTATGACCTCCAGGGTGCCCTGAAACACAAGAATATGGTCAAATGAGGTCAGACTGCCCTCTGCTAATGGCTGCCTACAGCAATCATACTGAGATGTAACCTACAGATACTTATGAGGTGACATTACAGATTCCCGTTTCCTGAGAAGGGAAAAGGATCAAAAGATAGAAACCACAGGAAGCATAACTGTTTCCCATCCGCCTCTAAAGCTACTGCTATCTAGGTATTTCTGCCTGTATATTGGTTGTGATCATGGTATTTATCTTATGCTTGTCCCCAGTGATGTAAAATAATAATCAGAATAATAATAATTAAAAAGTATACATTGATGAAAAAAAGTATTTATTTTGTGATGAAAACATTTATCAGTATTTTTGCCTAACACAGATTTTCCTTCACTTCCACAGAACTGATAGACTTACAGACAAGTAACAACAATTCACATTATATTTTCATATCTCTTCAGCAGAACTTAATGGTGATAGAATGCCGACTCACCATTGGGATATTTTTACGCCTCAGACAGATACGCAATCTGCGGTCAATCTTCTGGAAGCAGTCCTGAGCACTGAAGGCAGGGTTGACTGCAGAAAATGAAGACAACAAAAAAAAAAGACGAGTTCACTGTTAACAACATGGTGGATAGCCAGTATGACAACCCCAAATCTGTCTCTGGGTCACAGAAATAAGTCACCATTAACCTCAGCTTAGCAACACCTGTAGACTATGCTGCGCACAAAGCAGCTGTGTAATGTGGACATTTAAAAGAATTACGTAACAGTAAAATGAAAGCCCTCTTTTGTGTAAACATGGAGAATGCCCTTACTCATTGAACAAAGGCAATGAAAAAGGCATTTGCTGAGAGGGCTTGACCTACTCTCTCTCTGGTCCTTGGGCGGTTTGTTGGCACTGGTCCTCTTGGCCTCCTCTTCCAGCAGTGCCAATAGCTTCTCCTGTTCTTCACCGGAGCGATTCATGAAATCACTCCAACACTGGAGACAGTAGCCAGCTTATCAGTGAACATTACTGACCACTCACAGCGAGTTTTTACATCTTTACAGACGAATATGTAATGCTCAAGATGGAGGGAGCTTCAGCAAAAAACGAAAGTTCTCGGAACGGCAGCATGTGTCAAAACATCAATCTTAACCACTGTATTTCATAATAAATGATTTGGAAACAAGGTTTATTTGTAAAAAATGTACAGAATACATGTCTCTGTCTAGAAAATGTAGTAGATTTACACTTAATAGATAAATAAATAGAGCGACTTCAGACCAAAGAATGCCAACCTCTCGCATGGCTACATTAGTTAAAAACATTGGCTGGGTTTCCCAAAACGTTCTTAGTGCTAAGTAGTTCTTAAGGTATGGGAAATGACATATGTTAAGAACTACTTAGCATTAAGAAAGCTTTGGGAAACCCAGCCATTATTGTTACAGTTGCGCTTAGGGACTAAGGTAATGAAATATACAATAGTGAAGTACCTCAACATAGTTCCCATTGGTACAGGCCTCAGTGAAGACAGTGGGGGAGGCAGTCTCACAAACCTCGCCCTCCTCTTTGACGCATTCATCTCTCTCCAGAAGATTTGCCAGATAGCGAGCTGTCAGGGATAACAATGCCACTAGGTTAACATAATGTTACACCCAAAGCCTACTCCCGTGTACCAATAATGGCGGCACATCCGGTGTGTCAAGGGTGGTTCAATAGTTTCAAACATCGGAGGCAGAGCGGTACAGAAAAGGTAACTGCAGCATTGTTTTACTTAAATGTTTCATTAACTGTTTTTGTCCTGTTATCATCTCCAATAAAAAAAAAAAATCTTGACTTGGCATCCAGTGTTGCAGTTCTGGGCTAAATGATTTTGATTAGTTTGAGTGTGGTGTTGATTGATTTATACATTCTTTAAAAGTCTTGTTTGGTGCTCGTTGGTCCTATGGGCTTAATACACTTTATTAGGCACACCTATCCAATGGCTTGTTAAACGCAAATTCCTAATCAGCCAATCACATGGCAGCAACTCAATGCATTTAGGCATGTAGACATGGGCCGCATCTCATATGGCGCACTTGCACACTTCAAACACTTGGTGCATTCTGAGTGTTTATTTGGGATCACGATTTAAACAGCGGTTACGTTGTCACTTCTGTTAAGTGTTTGCAGTTAAGAGCTCCATTTGGGACAATTTACGTCAAAAATGCATTCTATGACCATAAGTAGCCATGCACACTGTGCAGTGTTGCAGTGCAAGTGTGCCATTTGAGACACAACCACGGTCAAGCCGATCTGCTGCAGTTCAAACGAGCATCAGAATGGGGAACAAAAGGTGATTTAAGTGACTTTGAACGTGACATGCTTGTTGGTGCCAGACGGGCTGTACTAGGAGTATTTCAGGAACTGCTGATCTCCTGGGATTTTCACGCACAAGTTCAACCATCTTTAGGGTTTACAGAGAATGGTCCGAAAAAGAGAAAATATCCAGTGAGCGGCAGTTCTGTGGGCAAAAATGCCTTGTTGATGCCAGAGGTCAGAGGAGAATGGCCAGACTGGTTCGAGCTGATAGAAAGGCAACGGTAATTCAAATAACCACTCATTACAAAGGTATGCAGAGGAGCATCTCTGAATGCACAACGCGTCGAACCTTGAGGCAGCTGGGCTATAGCAGCAGAAGATCACACCGGGTGCCACTCTTGTCAACTAAGAACAGGAAACTGAGGCTACAATTCACACGTTGCCTGGTCTGATGAGTCTCGATTTCTACTGCGATATTCGGATGGTAGGGTCAGAATATGGCGTCAACAACATGAAAGCATGGATCCATTCTGCCTTGTAACAATGGTTCAGGTTGGTGGTGGTAGTGTAATGTGTGGTGGGATTTGGGCCCCTTAGTACCAATTGAGCATCGTTGCAACGCCACAGCCTACCTGAGTATTGTTGCTCTCTCAGGACAGAGAAGTGTAACTTACTGTTTTCTTGTCTTCTAAGGCTCTTCTTGCCCTTTGCTCTTGGGATGAGGTCCGAGTTGCGGATTGCTTGGTTGATGAAGAACTGCTTTTTCTTGGCTGGGGAGACACGCTTGGCTGGAGAGTTAGGCAGAGACTTTGAGGGTTCCTCAATCAGGCTGCCGAGATAAGATGGAGTATGAATTAAATAGGGTTCTAAGAGATACATGAAGATTGATAAACCAAATCTAAATGTATGCTCTTCAAAAAGCAGCACATCAGCTTCAATATATATTTTCAACCATAGACTATGCCCACATGCACGCCTGCTGATTTCCTGAATAATTGCTGATTTACTGTAGCTTATAATGATATCAAGGCAGTCAAATACTGTTTATTTTAATGAGGGTTAGTACGTCGGTTTAATGGGCTACTTCTTGTGCAGGAAACAAAAAAAGCCCTGATGTTCGTATATGATCACATAGCCTAGTTTGCACACAGCTGCAGAAAAATGGGTCAGTGGGTTTATATTTCAAAGTCCCACCCCCGTGAATTCATTCGCTGTCACAGAAATGCAGCACCGTCTCTGTACTGATCTAGCTGAGTATATCCACAATAGTAAATATGTCAACATTTCCCCAAAGGACGATCTGGGCCATGTTTGGCAACTTGCTTGACTATTTGTGAAATGCTTTTTAAAAAGCAGTATTAACTAATTTACATCTTATTGGTAACATCATAGGTGACAAATTGGGCTCATCCAGCCGTGCAAAACAAGTGTTCGCTGCAGACAACGGTGGACAACCTGGTCCATTCGACATATTCACTATAATTAGCTATGGATAGGTGATTTTAGTGACATGCCGACGACAACAACAACTAACGTTAGCTTATGTTTACATTGCTATCGACAACAATTCTGCTAAGAGCTGCTTGCTGGTCACAATATGGTCACTGAAACCTTAGGCTATATCGAAGGGATGTCTCCGATAACCTTAAACATTAAATTATATCTGTAAGGTGTAATAAGGCTAACATTGCATTGTTTGGTTAGTTATCGCTAAATAGCTAGCTAAGCTAAGCAAAGCTGTCTCTGTAATAAGCTTATAGCTAGCCGCAGCGCAAGGTGGAAAGCTAATAACGTTTATGTTGGTGACCTTTAACCGACAGGAGAGCTACAGACAACAAGCAAAGATTGTCGCTTACATATCCTAACTGTTACATGAAATAAAACAAAAAGAGACATAAGCAAACGACAGCCAATGTACAAGCTGATTGTGTTATGCTAACGTTACACCCACTCACATAAAGTCCCGTTCTTCGGTGTTGTTATTGTCGTTGGTTAGCACAACCATTGTAAAAGTTGTTACTTAAGTTCTACACAGACAGACGGCAAAAAATAAACTTGACAACACAAATAAGACTTGCTACGTCAATCGCCTGCAAAGTTGTATCTAAATTTGTCTGTAAGCTAGTAAGGACACCACCGCCTTTCCAAAGTTGGCCGCAGTCGGCACTGACCGACTGATGAGGAAGCGAGCGCTTCAGAACGAGGCTGTGCATCCAAGTGAACGCTGTGTTTGGAAGAAAAGTAGTTTGATCAGGTGTCGCGGTGATTATTTTAGCGACAGACATTTTTTCTTTGAAAATATCTGCATTCATACGAATGTACCCTAATAACCACAAAAAACAATATTACGTTTCTGTTGGTTTATCGCTGGCCTTTTTCATGACAGCCTTTACAACTACTTTTACGCTCTTTTCAGTAACGTTAGGCAATGGGGTAAGTACTTCTCTTTTATGTGGACACTGTAGGCCAACCAGATACAAATAATAACCCGTTGTTTCTTTTTGGCTTGCTCTCCAGGTATAATTTTAAAAGTACCCAGAGAAGGGATGAAAATAGATGGAAAGGACTGGCGATTCAAGAACCTTCATCGTGTAAATTTGTTTGTGATTTACTAATGGTAGAGTCAGTCAAATGTGCAACAAAAAGGACAACGAAACGGAGCAAAGGCTTGGTTATTAAAACACACTTGAGGCCAGAAGACTCAAGTAACATTAGGGTCACTCAGCCTCTGTCAGGGAATTCATCTGCAGATAAAAGTGACTCAATTTTGAAAATCTCTGTCGACCTTTGGCCTGTTTTGTCCATGGCTATTGAGCCCTTTAAAGTGGACCAGACTGAAATCTGTGATGAACTTAAAAATGAAGAGATTGTACGAACAAATGAAATTAAAATGGCTAAACAGCTGAAAGAAGAAGAAGACAGGTCAACTCAAAAAGTGCACACATTAGATAAACCTTTGGGGAGAAGGCTTAGGCCTAGGTCTATATTGCCTCCCCTGAAATCATCTGACATGCAACAATCTGAGTCACTTAAAAGCATAAATCCATGCTTTAGGCCTTCACTGCCACCCATTGCTGGTTTTGATAAGGATCCTGTGGATTTTGCTCATTCTAAATCAATCATAGGAAAAAAATATGAAGAAGAACTAAGACCTATGAAGAATGATAAGATCAAGAATATATTGAATCAAAATGTAAGGACTTATCTTTATCCTTAAGCCTACTATTTACCAACTTAACTGGCGTCAAGAAACTATTGCCTCACTTATTTGCAGATGGTGCCACAGTTGCAACTTCCAGACATCTCTGTTTCTAGTATCCAAATGCTCATCGAGAGGGTGGAAAGACAACTGGACAGGTGAGGTTGTTTCCATTTGTTCAATCATGTCTTCCTCAGTGATATGTTTCTCTCCTGTTCTCATATCTTTAATTAAATGACATTATCCATCTTCCACATCTGATATCTCCACACCAACAGGAGCTAAATCATAAGAAAATCATCAGAAATTGGTAATCAATTAAATCAGTTAAAAAAAAAAAACATTTCTGGAAGTGGACTGTGGTCAAGACACATTGACCATGTGAGTTCAGAACTTTGCTTCATTTCCAGCAAAGTAGAGAAGAACAGGGTCATACTGACCAGAGAGATGACAGGACAATTTCAGAGCGATTGCCGGTAGATTGCCCCAATGTGGGCTTAAGTGCAACAGCGGGTTTCTCCAGAGGAACATCCAAACCAATTTGCTGTCACAAGTCAACTCAATTTGGCGGAGCACACCGAGTTACATTTGGAGGCAACTGAAAAACAATTATCCTAGATCCATTTAGCAATCTGCACTCTTGGCTTTAAAGTTAGTTCTGACCTGTAAGAGCTTCTATGACTTTTGAAAAGTTGTACTTTATTTTCAGATTTTATACTCATTTATATGACATGGAACATTAATAAGCCGAAATTTAGAACTCTTCCCATGTTTTTTCTCAGGGGCAGAGTAAAACTTCCAGAGATCAAGCTTCCACAAGCTCAAAGGGAAAAGGCAGAGATGTCAGCCAAAAGGTCTCACAGTCCTCCTGTCCACGACAAGAATGTCAACCAGCCCATTACTCTCCGTTTTCGTAAGGAACCACAAAGTCTCCAGTGGTCAATTAACAAAACACGACACTTGTAAATATGCAGAAAATACAAGCAAAACAAACTTCACAAATTGTTTAAGTATTAAATATTTATTCATAAATATTCTTGCCATATAGACATACAGTACACTTTGAACAAAGATAAATAACTACAGCCACAGTCAAGTATATATTACTTTGAAAACACATTTCCTTCAATACATTCTATTTTGTCTTTACATGCTAATGCAGCTTGACATGGTAACAGTTTTTTTTTCTTTTATCCAAAAAAGGAGTGCAGCATTATGCAACGCATAGGGTTTATCACTCTTCTGAAAGAAACTGAGAGATAAAAAATTAAACATATCAAAACTGACCTAATGAAGGCAGTGTCTCCATGGAGTAGTTTAGTGGAAGAACTGGTTTATCCGAATTTCCCCCTCAACACAAAGATCCATCAAGATTATGTTTGATGTCCAAATCTTGCCCACTTGTCAGACACTGATCTTTTTGAGCGACAGTGATCTCATCTGCTGAACTCATATAAACATTCTTTAGAATTTACTGTCATTTGTGAAAGAGTCCAGTGATGTCCAGTGGACATTGTATGTGACATTACTATAATTTGTAAATTCTAACTGTACAGTGTAAAAAAATGTTGAATAATTTAAATAAATTTTGTTCACTTTAATTCTTGGTCTTAATCTGTCAACATCAATCTATGTTGACCGTATTTAAAGGTATTCTGATCACAGATGTAACTACAGTAGTTTCCTTTGACAAATTCGTCCAAGAATGCCATTTGGCTTTCATAATACTTTGCATAAGAAGTGTTGGCATAAGGTTCTAAGAGGCAAAATTTGGACACCACATTTAAATTCATCAACCATACTGGAGGTAAGTGAAAAACATTTGTGTGTTAAGACACACATATACTCCTTTTGCTACACATCAGTTGTACATCATGGTGTACATGTAGGCCAGAAGATACAGTAGAAGCAAACCCAGCATAATGGTAACAATAAAATACAAATAAAATTTCAGATAGTGCACATTTTTTTTGTTTCAAAGTGCATCAGATCATTGTTCTGGAAACATTCAGTAACAAAATGACTGGGATTCTGGGGAATGCATTGGTAGTTATTTTCATTGTGTGTATGTATATGACATGATACTTTCCTAGATGAAAACACAGTGGAAGATTCTTTGTAGGATTTACCAGTAAACAGTTTGAACTACGTGAATGGTCTGAAAGAGCCAAGGGGACATTACAGTGACATGAAGCACAGCGATGATGGATAATGAACAAGGCACCAGACCAAAAACTTTGGACAACTCCCAAGTCCCCGACAGACAACCTGTTCTGTCTGTTCCTCACAAGCCTTTACACCACAGCCAGTCTGCCCTCTTCAGACCTCACTGTCTTGGGTGCTTCCAACCAGGAAAAGTTTGGTGGGATCTTTGCTCTCAGCGGCCTCTCCTTTACGTTTGGATTTGTTGCCAGACTCTTTCTTGGCCTTTGGCAGTCTTGTCATTGGGATGTCTTTATCCTTGTCTTTTACCCCACCCGAGTTATCTTCTCTGAACCCAGACCCAGGGGACTTGGGAGATCCGCTGGCTTGAGATGACCTACTCGGGGTGGGTAACCGGGATGATTGAGCTGCCATGTTCAGTGTGGGGGACTGGCTGGGTTGAGCTGCCCTGATGGGTGAGGAGGACTGACCAGCTTGAGAGCTTTGGCTCGGTGAGGCTGACCGGCTGGGTTCGTGGGTGGGAGATGACGACTGGCTAGGGACAGCTGCCTTGTGTTGTGGGGAAGACCGACTCGTCTGAGACCTGGTTGGCGACGGGGGTGCACTGGTTATTGGCTGAACTGGTCGGCTGGGGAGTAAGCGGCTACTTTGAGTCATCTGGACAGCACCATTTACGGTCACCTCTCTGAGCTGGTCATCATCACTCTGTTCTTTAGCGAAGTTGACAAAAACCTGTTGCAAAGGATAAAAAAAGTGTTCTTACTGGTATGCAGTTTTAATGACCAATCCAATATGATTCTGTGACACAATATGATGGAATTTGGCAACTACAAAATCACATTTGGACATAACTGTTCAGACTGTTAACATGGTAAGAGCATCTGAGAAAATGGTATTTACATTTGCAATTGCTAGCATGGACATTTTATAGCCTGAAAAAATAATATCTCTAAGACCAAATGTAACACTTTTAATGGGCTGAAATTTTGCAATTTTAATTTATCACCTATTAATAATTTTGAAAACCCTGTGGACGCCCTGCACTCCACTGTATTAACCCCATGGGGGGAAAAATATTGCAACATCAATGTGGTTTAATCTTTGGAAAATACTTGCATGCAAAGAAATCTTCACGTAGACTAGCTAAGGACAAATCTGTGAAAGTGTGAAAATTTGGCTCTTATTTTGCTGACCTGATCCAGAGTGGTCTGAGAGACAGAGTAGTCAGACACGCCCAGCTCCTCATAGTTGTTGGAGAGCACGTCAAAGACGTAGGCAAGAGAACACGCACGAGAGGGCAGCTGATACTGCAGAACGTTCTGGTGCTTCTCCTTCAGCTCGATGCCTGGGAAAGCACGTTTGAGGTAGGAATCCACCAGGCAAGGCTCCTGCGAGGGCATGGAGAGCCGAAGGATTATCGTGTAGCCATCGCCAAACCTGACAGAGACGAGAGAGCAGAGAGCTGATGAGAGACAGTTGTAAGCATATCGATATTTGAGATGCCAGTCATTCCTGTATCAAGCTTAAGTACTTATGGATATATAAACATATAAAAGTCTGTTACTGTGTGTAGCATCTAATTAAGCAATATAGTTTAAAGTATAAAGTTTGGCCTTCTAATAAGAGTATGAACTTCAGCAACAAAATCATTACCTGTTTTTGAGGTGTTGCACTGTTCCCAGACACCGAAACCTGCCGTTCACCATGATAGCCATCCGAGTGCACAGAGCTTCACATTCCTCCATGCTGAGTAAATGACGATAGATTCATATTCATTATTTCGTAACACCAGTCTTTGAGTAAAAAAAGATTCTGATGAGGCCCTGCATGGGAGGGCAAATCTACCTGTGAGAGGTGAGCACCACAGCCCTGCCCTCCTTGATGACGCTTAGGATGCAGTTCCACAGGAAACGCTTGGCTTTGGGGTCCATGCCAGTGGTCGGCTCATCCTAAGAGGTACAAAGTGACCACACCAGATCTTCTATTTTAGAATTACTTCTCAGTTAGAATCACTTATTTTTCTATTTGATTAGTCCATATACGGTACATTGTATAATATATCTCCCTAGAAAAAACAGCATGCTTTGATTTCAAAATTTTGATTTTTTTTTGCACTTTTTTGTTCATATTTTCCTGATGTTGTACATTGCCATGGGCTTACCAGGAATATAACTGGCGGAGCTCCAATCAGGGAGATGGCAGTGGAGAGTTTGCGTTTGTTTCCCCCGCTGTAGCCGCCTGCTTCCCTCTCAGCATACTGAATCAGACCCAGCTTCCGCACCCCCCAGTCGGCCACCTGATGGAAAGAGGAATGACAAGTCTCAGGTTGGTTTTGGATTGTCTTGTCTGCTTGGGAGGGTTCCAAGCTGGAATGAAATTACATGGAAATACTACAGTAAGTGATAAGGAGTGTATGGATTTTCAAAATGGTTAGCAGAGGTGCTTCAGTGATTCCTTTAAAACCCTCCTTTCGTATAAGGTACAATGATGTATCCTTTGAAACAAGTAATTTCCTTCGGGATAAAAAAAGTATCTCTATCAAAGCTAGAAAATAGCTGTCCATAGGTGTACGTCAGAATGCAGAATCAGATTCTCTTAATTCTAGAGTCTTCTTCCCCCTTGATGCTTGTCTTTGGGCTAAATTCGAGTGATATGCACGGCTCTGCCGATATGCCAGACCAACTCCTTTGTGTCTGATTTAACAGCAGCTGTCGGTCAGTATTGAGCTAAATTCTCTGAAGTCTGCTTGGTGTGTGTGTGCACTATTAGTCCCTAAATGTATTTTCTTTGACCCTATGACATTTTCCAACGAAGTCATGGTAACCTGGTTAGTAAAAGAATTTATCTGAAAAAAAAAGCCTCAGTCTCACATTCTGTCTGCAGTTTTACTAAAAATGACTGTATTAACACAAACTGATATGGAAAGTCCAGACCCAAATCCCTTCTTACTAGAACTTACTAAATGTATCACAGCAATGTTGGACATGCTCATGAAAAAATAAAAAAAACATATTGATTTAGGTCTCATAACAGCACCATCTCCTATCACAGCTAACAAACCCATCTGCACCTTGGCCACGTTCTCCTCCTTCACTCCTCGCAGGCGAGCGTAGAACTCCAGGTGCTCTCGGCCTGTGAGCAGGTCACTGATGGCGTCAAACTGTGGGCAGTAACCCATCAGTTGATGAACCCGCTCCATCTCAGTCAACACACTGGGGTTACAAGAAAAAACAACGCACTTAAGACTACTGATCAGAGCCTCATCAAAAACAACCAGGAGATGCTTGGTAGTCTGGACTAAAAAAGTAGTGAAATGTGTAGTCTGTCATATTTGAAAATATTTAAGTTCTACAGTTGAACTTATACTGCAAATATAATATACAATGAGCATGTTTACATGTGCTTCAGTATCTTGAATATGATCCAAACCGGGATCCACCTCATATTCGGAATACTAAAGTGCATGTAAACGCAGTCAATATGATATACAGCACCTGTATTGATTAAGATAAGCTTCTCCATGAGTGATGGTGGTGTCTCCTGTCAGCATGCGGAATGTGGTTGTCTTTCCAGCACCGTTCACTCCAAGCAAACCAAAGCACTGAGCGGGAAGACATGAACAGACTTTTCTATGGCTTATCTTAATTAGTAATACTATTTATGACAGACAAGAGAAAAGAGAGAGACAAAATATAGCAGGCAGTGTTCACTCACCTCTCCACGAGGGATCCCCAGACAGAGACGGTCCACTGCTGGCTTCCTCCCTGCCTTGTAGATCTGCACAACCATAAAGACTGTAAGCTATACACCCAGGCCAGGGTATCACTCAGAGGCAAAGTATTGCCATTTAAAAAAAAACATCTCCGGTTATACTGGTGGTGTCTTTTAAAATAGTAACAGTAGATTCATAAACAGCAATAAACTTTAACGACATAAACGTCTATTATTGCTAGAGTTTTTCGGTGACTACCTTGCTCAGGTCTTTCAAACAGAGCAGGTCTCCATGTGCTCTCCCATTGCGCACTCGGTCTCTCTCTTTGGCAACGTCATCATCCTCTGGGCCAAGAGGGGGCAGCACTGGGTCAGACCAGGGCCTGTGTCACGAGAGAAACAGAGGAAACAAGGGGACATCAACAGGGCAATAGCAGAAAAGAGTAAATTGTGTTCCAAACTGTGGGACTTGGCTGAGGGGAGAGGCTAGATGCTGTTTGTAGCTGCACATTGTACCTGAACTTGCAGAAGAAGCCGTACTGCAGTAGAATGGTGAATATGAAAAACACCACTCCCTCCACTGCCATTGCAAACAAGTTCTTCCCCACAAAATCCCACTCCAATGGGTCCAGTTTCGGCTTGGCACCTGCAGATGAAGACAAAAAAATAGAAAAAGTAAAAAGTATCTCTTAAATTAATTTAGATTTATTTTGAGGACTTTACAAAACAGTATGAAAACACAAGATAAGCATCAGACAGTACATACTATAAATAAAGTAATGAACTTCAGGAACCTTTGCATGGCTTCTACCTAGACAAAATAACTGTCATGTCCAGTTATACAGTAGGAACTGTCATCACTTATAGTTATACAATTTAACACTTGAGTTGAACTCCTGTGAGGGCCAAAGCTCAACTTTTTTATTCAAAGCCTTTGGGTATCCTAAATCTGAACTTTGAGAGTAAACTCTACTTCATGACTCACCGAGTCTCTGAAAGGCATCAGCCATGGCCTGATTCTTGGCCATGTCAATGAGCCCTCGACCCAGGCAGAAGTGTGGGAAAATCAGGAAGACCTTCTTTAGGATTTTGTTGACGTCATTTAAATACTGGGAAGCAGACACATAAAACAGGAGGAAGCTGAGTGTTACTTCCTTGGCATCTAAGGAATGTGGAAACACTTTCCACAGCCCCCGTGGACAGAGGAAATACAACACTTTAACCAACACAACAAAAATCATAAAATGATATTCAAAAATACTCACACATGCTAAACAGGACTGTTGATCATTTAAAACTGATACAAAATTATACAAATGTTAAATGAAAATCAAAGTTATTGCATCCTTAGTCCATGTAAGTCTGAACTGGGACCCCCCACCAACCTACCTCATCCACAAACAGCTCGAGGACAAATGTGGCAATGCTTCCATTCATCCCAATGAAGAGGTTAACAGAGGTGAGGACCACATAGGCCGTGCTTGGGACCTCAAACAGGAAAGAGGCCGGGTACATGAGTGGTGTAATGGACCAGCTGTGGAAAAGATCAGGGGGTTACCATCTTTACCAGTGTGTAGAGTGCAGTTGCTATTACCTACAGTATTGCATCGTGCATTGTCAAATAAAACAACGTCAACCCTGTGTGACAAAGCAGTGTGTCTGAGATTTCTCTGTTGATTTCCTATCTGTCCGTCTGTCTGTCTGTCTGTCAGGATGGTGACAGAGAGTCTCTCACCCATAGAACATGAGCAGCAGGACGAGGGCGGGCAAGTTGGTCTCAGAGACGTAAGACTGCTGCTGGAAGCTGATGAAGATGAGCACCACCATGGTGGCCGACACAGAGTAGTTCAGCTGAAAGAAAAATGGCACATCCCTCATTTAAAACAGCTGGCTGTAACAGAAGCTCAACTGTAGTAATGTGTGCTATCAAATGTAATATAATGGCTATATAATATAATAGTTTAATGCATGTTTCACAATATCTTATGGTGGTGTTGTGGCATTTGGACATTTTCCCCCAAATATGCAATTTTCATGGATAAATGCAGCAAGAATGTAAACAGTAAACAATGATGTCTAGCACATCTGAGTTTCAAAATGATGTGTCTTGGTAGACTGACCATGTCCCAGGTGTAGTTGGCCAACCAGTACAGGATCGGTTTCACTCCACTGACAAACTGCAGGTGCTTAGCTTTGCTTACGCGTTCCTCAATCAGAAATAGCACAAAGCTTGCCGGCACAAAAGACATGGCAAATATGACGCAGATAGAGACCAAAACATCCACAGAGGTAGTCATGCTGTTGGAAAGTAGATAGTAAGCAAGTTAGAACAGTAGAGTCCTGTTTCTCATTCTTTTTCACAGCTATTCCACCTTAAAGGACTCCCCTCCACAATCTTTACACCTGTGCACAAAATGTGTAAGATTTCAATTGACAACATTAGGCTACAGTTGTTTATCAAGAATGGCAAGAGAAAAGCCATATTTTTTTTTTGCTTTTTCGATAGGTCAGAAGTTTAGGGGAAATTCAAGGGAAGTTGTAAAATGGCATTTGTGTTTCCTTTTGATTACTTTCCACAGCCCGTTATCTTACCTGTGAAACAATACCAAAAAGCCCTCACCACTTGTGGTCAGCTTTTTCTTGTCACATAGTTGTCAAGGTGTTAACAAACTGTTTCCTGCGTCAGCAGGAAGTCTGTGAATTCAGCCTATCAGCTGCTTCTGGACTGTTTGCGGTTTCATTATGGTGTGAGTTCCTCTTAAGAAAGACCCCACACCACCTTAAGTCTATTGCATCTTTTCAAACACACACTTGCATTTATATCATAAGGTAGACATACAGTATAATATATGAACAGCTTGCTCATCATGTTAGGATGGCAAGGCCAGCTGAACTGTGATTCCCTCAGGAGACAGACATGAAATTTTTAGACAACGTGGGTAATAGGACAAGAAAAAGATGATTTAATTTTGGTGGTGATCCGGAACACCTTGTGGAATTTGTATCACGTCAGTGACCCCATATTGTCTTGGAGGAGGTCTCCGCTCTTGTGCTTTCTAGTTCTAGTTCTAGTTCTAGTTTCTAGTGTTTTTCTAGTTCTCTACAGGTCGCTTTGATAACTAAGGGCCAGGTAACAGTAGAAAGGAGGTGGAGGACAGGAAGAAGGCCAAAAGAGGAAAGGACAGCCACATGCAAACGACAAACAAAAATAAGGTGAACGACTTACAGGGCCATTTCACTGAGCTGTTCCTTAGTGAGATTGAGGGGGTGATTGTAGGCTGTGATGCCGTATAGCCTCTTGTCCGTGCCAGGTGGCAAGTTGGCGCGCAGGATTCCGTTGTTCACCACATTAACGAAGGATACCATGGCATGCCACCCCTTGTTGTTGAACCACACCTGGCAAAGGAGGAAGATAAGGATTAACTGCGAGCCAGGGAAGAGGGGTGGACGATGGGGGGTGGACCTTGCCAACTCACGGCAGCAAAAAGGCTGATCTCAGTCGGGGAGGCTCATGCATGGCAGATTACCTTCACGTTCTTTTCGCGATTCAGCTCGCTAAGAAAGCCAGGCAGCCTATGGAGGAGGTTGTCAAAGGAACTGTTCTGTGGACAAGACACAAGAGAGAGCAAAATATGAAATACACAACTGAAAGGACCAAATTCAAGGCAACCAACAGACGCCAATTCAATGCATCTTTGAACAATAAATAAAGCAGCCTTCACAAAGCTGGAAATGCATGCTGCTGAAGTATGGCACATACCTCTGGGACTCTGTAGCGTGATCTGATGGTCATGACCGACTCCTCCAAGTGGTGGCCTTCTAGAAAGGGCTGTGATGCTTTCCCACCCAGAGAAAAGCCTCCATACCTATAAAGGGTTTGCACAGTTCATTTGTTTACCCTCTATGGTCTACTTTTGAATGACTCATTATCACATGATTCGTGGAGGATCAGCACGAAAACTTACCTGAACTCATTCACCCATCTCTTGGCCTTCAGGCTGACATACAGTACGCCAAATACAGAAACACAAGTAGATGCATGTAATTAGAAAATGGCAGTAGAAACTAAAATGAATTAAATTCATCATTACAATGTATCAAAAAGGAAAATGCAGCATGAACAAATACAAATCTGGAAGCAACCTTTTTTTGAGGATCTGGGGATAGGTCTTCACCAGGTAATCTGAGATGTTGCGGCCAGTCAGGTTCTGAAGTACGTCTCCAGTCATTCGTTTTAACTATTATGATAGACAGAGTGAAGTTAGCATGATCAATAACAAAGGGGACAATGGTAGGGGAGTATCACAGAAAGGGTAAACACTGTTTACTAAACAGTGAGGCACATGAGGCAGACGATATTCACTGACTGACAGTTGAGCTTCCTGAGGTGAAAGAGTACAGCTTTTTATTTAATTTAAAGCTAGAAGCCATATTAAAGGTAATCTCTATCATTCATCACAGAATTAACCTTATAAACTGAATGAATTGGAAAAATAGTGCTAATAAGTCCCTTTATTAATTTACAGTATGTGATTATACTGTACATTTATGCTTGTGTGCATGTGTGTGTTCTGATCTATGCATCCGTGGTTGTGTGTGTGTCTGTGTGTGTGTGTGTGTGTGTGTGTGTGTGTGTGTGTGTGTGTGTCTGTGCTGATGCACACACTCCATGCGTTCAGCTGATGCCTGACCTGTGGTGGGGGCAGCCCTCCGGCTCCCTCTGGGCAGTCGGGCAGCATGCGGCGCACCTCCTCTGTGCTGCACTCGCACTCAGGAGAGGGCTGAGCCGCCGTCCAGTTGCCCTTCCCCAGCAGCTGCCACGTGGAGTAGGGGATCTGAGGACGCATGAACCTGGAGCCCAGCTCCAGCTTGCAGGTGGAGTTCCTGCATTCACACACACACACACACACACACACACACACACACGCATGTACACACACACACACACACACACACACACACACACACACACACACACACACACACACACACACACACACACA
>JASCQY010000239.1:97741-114906 GCA_030264315.1 Sardinella tawilis
TTTTTGTCAGCTCCTTGTACTCGACCACTGCTTCCACTGGGATGTTAGGTTTGGGCGCGCCGGTGTATCACTTTAATAAACATGTACTGCAGGTCTGTTGCCAAAGAAACATGTACATGGACAACTAATGTACGCATAGTCTGAATTTCCCATCTCGACTTCTGCTTTAGTTAAGTTCTGCTTACTTGTCTTTGATCTTATTGGTCCGGGTGACATCATCTATGTCCATTCGTATCTTGTAGGACACGTGAGGAGGCAGGGTGGGAGCGGAAGGATCCGGAAGGAGGAAAACAATCCCTGCCCAGAACTGTCTGTCCTCCAGGAGCTCCAGAGCCCTGTCAATCATCTGGCCCTCTGTGGCAGCGCCCTCCAGTTTATTTAGGGAGAAGCACTGAGAGACAGCAGGGAAGGACACACAGACACAGACACACACACACACATTCACACACACAACAACACACCCGTACATGCACAAAAAAACACATTAAAAAACGATTTATGTTTAAATGCCTGTTGCAGTCTGGCTAATGCATTATCCAGTCTGAATGATATCATCATTCAGTGGCAAAAGGTCAGATTACATTTCCGTTCTCTGGGTTCAGCCATGCTGCTCATGCTCGTGTACTTGGTTTTCTCTCACTGAACTGAACGGAGTCAAAAAAAATAACCCAGAGGAAGCAAACACCACAAGTATGTAGAACGGCTTCTCAGATCCTCCAGTTATGCAACCCCCACTGCAGACCTCAGCAGCAGGCAGGCAACAGAGAGAGGCTTAGTTAAAGCAAGAGCTCAATTTGGTGCCTGTTCTCCCGAATAAAAAAACAATAATGAAATTTTCCACCACAGGACCCATAACGACCTACTGCCTCAATGTCAACAGCACCAAAAACCACTCATTATTCTTGCAACTGCAGATTTGCTTTGCATGTGTAAGCAATCAAATATGGTTGGCCACCTTATGTCAGAAAGGCCATAAGTTGCATGGGATTCCATTTTTTTATGTTACGTTGTTTTTTTAATGCAATGAATAACATGCATGTACATACAGTACAACACCTGTATGGGTATGAGTGCTAATACATATGCACTGCTGCCTATATGAGTGCTAATACATATACACTGCTGCCTATATGTGTGCTAATATATATGCACTGCTGCCTATATGAGTGCTAATACATATGCACTGCTGCCTATACGTGTGCTAATATATATGCACTGCTGCCTACTGTATACGTGTGCTAATATATATGCACTGCTGCCTATATGTGTGCTAATACATATGCACTGCTGCCTATACTGTATGTGTGCTAATACATATGCACTGCTGCCTATATGTGTGCTAATATATATGCACTGCTGCCTATATGTGTGCTAATATATATGCACTGCTGCCTATATGTGTGCTAATATAATACACTGCTGCCTATACTGTATGTGTGCATGAATGGGGCTGGTGCATACTTCAGTGATTTGGCCCAGTGTGCTGATGCTGTTGTTCACATCTTGGAAGATGTCAAACCAGGTGGGAGGTGCCCCTTCTTTGCGCGGCGTGTCGGGTGGCGGCGTGGACAAGAAGCGGGAAATCCGCAATGCCGTCCAGGAAGTGTTCGCCAGTCGCATGTTCACCAGGACCGCCACCTCGGGACGCCTCAGCAGATCCTGCCAATAGAAGGGGGCGTCCGTTTAAGGGATGATTTAAGAGACAACTTAGAGACAGAGAGTCAGAGTACAGACTCATAAGCTGATTAGGAGATGGAGGGAGAGGCCTTAACAGCACTGTTGGCAAACAGTTACAGCGTTCAGAATAGCAGTCAACAAGGCAATCCCCTTGATAATGCATGTGCCACAGTTTCTGCAAAATATCAGATTAAAAACGAAGGACAACAGAAAGACCAGCAGCTATAGTGTTTTCGGGATTATAAACTGACTTGCAGGAGCCGAATCTCCACACTGCTCTCCATGAAGGTCCTCACGCGTGGTCCTATCTCTTCCCAGGCCCCCTTCAGGTCCCCTAAGATCTGCAGGTCTTGAAAGGTCTTATTGACCTACAGTAAGGGGAAGCAAAAAGCATGTTCATTTCAATTGGATGATAATTACCATTAATTAGAAAAAAAGCATGTTCATTTTGTGGATGATAATTACCATTAATGACAATAACAGTGCTTAACTGTGTCATGTGTACACAGAAAGCAATGCAGGAATCTAATCACAGCTTCCTTTTTTTTCCCCACAAATGGTAGCGAACACCATTCATAACAAGCATCCAGCAGTTTAATTACACATTGACCTCTCTCACTGGTAATGTGTTTTGACAGAGCTAAATGCTTGCTTAATTACAAGTGTTGGCATGCAGACACAGTCTCAGTGAATCAAACCATGATCATAACACTCCACTTGCAATTCATCTGAACATAATCTGGCATTTATTTTGTGTTCTGGAATGTCCTGATTACACACATGCTAGAGTTTCTCTCACAACAACTGAATGTGGAGACTGCAGGGCATGAACACAAGTTCATAAAACTGTGCATTTCCAAAATCAGATTTTAACAACACTGTATTAGCAAAAGAGATCTAATAGGCAACACAGCCATAGCTTTTGCTAGAGTCACACAAATATTTCAGGAACTGTCTCATCAATGCATAGCACATATAATACATAGAACCTCTCGCTATTGTAAATCCATAATCATGCTAAGTAGCAATGAATCTTCAAGCAATACGGTTAAGGACAATACTGTAGACACAGCACAATTAAACAGCCATTAAACTGTCTCCAGTACAGCACACTCAGTACCTCCTTCATGATTTCGCGGACCAAGGGAGTGTCTGGTGTGTAGAGCAGCTTCCCAATGAAGAGGGGCTTGATTCCTCGCCATACGATGCGGGAGAGAGGGTTCGACTCCAAATTCTGAATGACACTCTTACAAAAGGGAGCTGTAACAGAAACAGGTGCGGGGGTCACTGCATGCAGAAAAAAAAGCTCTCTCTACATGACAGATGTTTTTAACCAGCTGGACTGGAGGGCCAAGTGTGTCCATCTTTTACTCACTGGTGGCGTTGTCATTTTCCACGTCATCTTCTTCCGTGCCGTTTCGGCCCAGGAAGGACTTGATGTCTTGGTCCTCATACCAGTTGAAGGAGGGGATGCGGTCAACACCATCCTCTGGGTGGCCACAGACGATCCGGCTGAAGGCACGGAAGCTCTGCAGAGGAGCCTCGGTACGATTCTCTGGAGACAGCAGCCTCAGCTCAGAGTTCAAGGCGGAGAAACCGGATAACCCTGATAACTGCCAAGGGGAGATGGAAGACGATGAGGACACGGAAATAGCAAATGGCAAATTGGTGCTGGATTTTTTGTTCTACCTACAAACTATATACACTACATATACAATACATACATGAATGCTTCTAATTTCAATGTATAAAGTTTAAGTTATTGTATTGTATTGTAAAGAATTGTAACATCTGTGCAAAGCTTAAGTGGTATAAAAGTGTGCGAAAGGGTATAACTTCTATTTCAACACAAATTCTTCAAATAAAGGCAGACATAATGATAGGGTTAAGTGGAAAATACATGGATGTAAGTTTTCTTACATCATCCAAGATGGCTGCAACCTCTTGTGACACAGAAGTGACTGCCTGGCTCAAAGCCCTCAGCTCTCCCAAGTTTGCTCTCAGTCTTTCTCTCTGAGTGGGAAAAGGCATGAGTTGTGATGTGAAAAAAATTAGGAAAAGACAGAAAGAAACCTCATGAGAGTTGTAAAAGAGCAGAGAACTGAAGGACTAAGACTGCAAAAGTACTTGCAAGGCATCTAAGCCGCTAACATCAGGGTAATCAACCACTGATTCTAACACAGATTTAAACAATACAGACGGTCATTGTCTTGATAATTAAATAACGACAAATGAAATACTTGATTTATAAAAATGCCCAAAACAACTTAGCTCGTGTGAAACAAACACAAAAACAAACACTAAGAGAAAACAGGAAGGGCACTCAGAGAGCATCGACCTCCAATAGGTCAAATGCCATTTTTGCAGAGTTAGTAAAAGTGAAAGCAAACATGATTCATGGATGTGCATCTTAAGTCTTATCAAAGCAAAAAAACAAAACAACCAGTTCCTCCTTGTCTTATTCTATACCCCTCCTCCTAGCTTTGTGAAACTCTGCAGCAACATTCTAGCTCAATCCTGCTAACAAATAGCAAAACCATCTGAGCTGAAAACATGACTTCCCTGGCAGAGGTAACAGCTCATACAAAAGCACTGCGAGCATTTCTGCCCAGACACAGAAGACCAGGCAGACATGCACTCATCCCTGACATCATCATGCATGATAGTGACTCATTTAGTGTTCTACCAAGGGCTGTAGATCAAACAGGCTCTCACAGACCCTCACCACAGTCAATGGTTTAAAGATAGCTAAACGCAGAGTCAGTCCTTAAGAAGAGACCACTCTACTCCAGACAGAGCTGAAGACCACTTCAACACACTAAGACCACTAAGCTGGACAGATTGGATTACCGTGGCAAACAGACTGATGAACTCACTCACATGGACGTATACTAGTATCCACCCACCACAAACAGACACAGTGCCAGGTATTAATAAGACTCACACACTGACACACGCACTTAACAATGTCTAAATAGAGAGTGGAAACCTAATTAGAAATGCCCCACGTTAGACAATGACCATGTCTAGAAATAGATCAAAAATTAGGCTAACTAGTAGGCGAAGGGCTCAGACAACATCCATAACACTCACTCACTCCACCGCAGAAAAACTCATTTTGAATGTGTATATAGATAAATAAGAGGTCATATGTCTGGCTACCTCACCACAAAGAAACTCTGATCACACAAAAACACTCACAGACAACTCTTTGACCTGGTGGTGATTTATGCACTAAGTAGACCACAAGACAGAAAATATCAAAACATAAGCCCATAGTCTGACCAACAGACACTGACCAACCTTTTATCACAACTGACCGACCTCCTCCACACACACACATCACACACTCACACACACACACACACACACACACACATCACACACACACTGACCGTGAATATCTTGCTATAGTCCAGCTGGGAGAGGAAGAGCTGTTCGGCCTGCTGCAGTGTGTCCGGGTCGACGGCACACAGGCTGGCCTGCAGCTCCGACATGGAGTCTCCCTCCTCCACGGTCAGGAAGCGCTCCAGCAGAGAGGCGTTGCACACAATGTCAGCCAGGCGCATCCCAGCCCCAGAGAGGGACACCTGAAGGGGCATGCATCACGCTTATTAAAAACATACAGTACTAGACATAGCAGGCACATAACATACAGTTACAGCATATATGCTTATTGTACAATGATTACTGACAAACCACAAAAAAAAATTTTGATGCTGAGAACACTATTTGTCATATACACAACTACATAATTATAAATTATATTATTCTAATTAATAATGGAATGCTCGGTCAAAGTTGAGTATAAATGCCCATAGAATGTCTCCAGCTGCTCTTCTGTTCATTTTTTTTAAAACAAGTATAATTTGTGTCGCTAGCTTATTCAGCAGGAAAATGATCATTTCCCCACAAAGCCTGGGATGCTTTTAGAGGTCAAACTGACAAGGCATGATTCATGATGGCTTGTCATCAGAGACTGAGCAGAGGTCAGCGGGAGGTAATCCCAGACGGCAGCGGAGGACAGAACACTCACCACCTGGAAGTTGAGTCGCGCCCTAAGCAGTGCGTCAAGGGCAGGGCGTGGGAGGCTGCCATTGGTGACGAGGAAGCTGGAGAATGTTTCATTCGCTCTCAGGTACTCCCCCACAGGCAAATCTGGCAAAACAAACATTCTGGGGGCTGTCACCGCAATACTAAGTTTACCAGAGCTTTTCCTTTTATGTGTGCGTGTATGATAAGAAGTTTAACTTTGTGTATTTCCTTAAACACCAGCCCACCCTGTTTACAAAGCCATTCAACTTGATTATTTGGGACTTTCCGCAGTGACAGCCTCCTTGGCATGTCTCATTTAACAAAAGACTCCTTGTGTTGAAACGGACAATCAGATAACAGCCTTCACTTTTGCCTCTCAAATTTGCAACCTGCTCTGGCTAAGAGCTGTCAACAAAGAGGATTACACGAACCCCTGAGGCGAGAGGGCTGGTCCTGGGGGCAAATTAATGTCAAAGCAACTGATGTCTGTTGAGACTGCTAAGAGTCAGGCTCAGTGTCAGGGCTGCTAAAAGTCACCGCCTCGGAGTCCCCTTCAGTGTGCTTCGTGGGACGTCACCGAGGGGGGACTTACTACAAAGGGTGGAGTACCACAGCAGTCTCATTAGCATGCGGCATGTAAGAGCGAACAGCGTACTTGGCCAAGCCTCGGGACGCTCTCCAAGTCTCTGAGCGACATCCAGGAGCTCCTGAAACCCGGAGAAGGCCGTCTGGTTGCCGCTGTAGGCCAATGCTGTTCTTGTTTCCAACAAAATGCGGGAGAGTCTGTGATAGAATGGGGGAACACAGACAGACAGACATTATTATTTTTGCATGACTTTTAGCTTATGCAAAGCACGAGCACTGAGGCTCAGATGTACACAAATAAGCATGGACAATCACACTGCTCACTATCCATCACTATGTCTAAACAAAGGAAATATATTATGCACTATATTATGCAGTGAAGGTTCCCAAGACGAGAACAGGAGAAAGATCGAATATGTCTACTATGACTTTACAGCACAACTGTTTGTCTCCACAGGACACTGAGCACCCACATTGAGTTGTCAAAGTTGCCCACTTGGCCCGGCGTCTCTCCAGGTGTGGGCTGGTGGAAGCAGGGATTGTTGATGTTGCACACGATGCCCTGGACCCATGCCAGCGTGCCAGCTGAGGGCAGAGCTTTGTTGGGGAAGTGACCTGCATAAAGAGAGGTAGGTAGGTCCATAGATGATTACTCAGCACGCTGCCACAGAAGCTTGTAAGCTTGCGCTGTCTATTTTAAGACGAGAGAAATTACAATGAGAGTCGGGACTAATGCCTGTGATTTAAAAATAAACGCCCCAGCAAAAAATACTAGACAGCACATGACACAAGTTAAATAACATAGACCTGCCTTGTCAGATAAACACTGAGACAAAACTGTGTCATAATACAAAAGCCGAAACCAAGATGGAGCTGCAAGGAGTGTGATCAATAACTGCATGATGCAGGATCATTCAGCCAGAAACAAACAAACCAACCCCAAAACTCAACCTGTGCATAACAGGGAGAATTACTCTCACCTAGCTAATCAGCTTACACAATCTGCTAGCCATTTTAGCAGGGGGGAAGGGACTGCTAGGACCAACTACTTGGAGCAAATGAGCGTGAGAGAGAGCAAAGAGCAGTGGCACAGGCAAGCCCTGGTACTCACACTGGCTCTGCTTGTATGGGGGGTGGGAACGTCGCACAGCGATGAGGATGAGGAAGAGGAACAAGGGCCACAGGAGCTCAATGAGCAGCTGGATCTGGAGTGAAGAAGATGGGGAAGAAGAAGAAGCGAAAAGGTTTAACAGAGACTCTTTCTGTTTGTCGTGGTTGTGTAACAACCCCACAGCGAAAGAAAAACACAGCTGGCACCACTACAGCTCCAAGCTAGCTTCAGCAGCTTCTGACCACAGACCTCTTTTGTTGTCTTAGCAGAGAGGATAGCCATTAAGGTGTCGTTTAAGCAGACAATGACCCACTTGAAATGTCCCCAGGCACCTTCTTTACCTAATGTCTCTGCTCAGCAAAGTCTCCATTTACGGATGACTGGACAGGTAAACACAAGCTAGCTAGGCAAGCTGTCACCCAGTTTTTACCTATTCCATTATTTCAACAGGACCTGAAAGCTCCACAGACAAAATTGAGTTTGTTTACCTATTCAACAAATTGGAGCTGTTTCTTTCTAAAGCAGAAAGATTGCTTTAGTCCTTCAAACAATTACAGTTAATGATATTGATCAAGGTATCGGTGAATTAAAATGAATGGACTGTAATGAGGTTCACCTTATTCCTCCTACGATATGTGAGGTTCTTCCAAAGCAGAAGCAGCAGCCTTGTGCAGATCCCCATGGTCCAGAGGTAGTAGCTATTGGCCCATAGTTAGAAAGGGGACCTAGGAAGAATAACAAGTAACAGTAACAATGGATTATTGATCACAGATGACAGATATTCCACGGGTAGACCTGGAATGATTAAGGAAACACCCACCTCACACACACGTCGAAACGCTTAAATAAAACCTGGGTTATGGTGGCAGTGGAAGCCGTGTGCATGACTGGAGGAGCTGATCTGCTTGAGAGTACCAGTCACAAGTTGATTTCCAAATCCTTGTTATCCTTATTGGCTTATGTGGCATCAAGGTAAATCAATCTTGACTTATCTGAGCATGCAAACTACTAAACTGCATTAATCCTCAAAATTCTGTGAAATGCATTAAGTGAATCGGAATAAGTTACGAAAGATTTAAGAGTTGGTTTGATTGTCTGTACAATACACTATATTATGACTAACTAACCCCTTTTTTGTTTGTGTGTTTGTTTATTTGTTTAGGAAGGGGTGGTAAAAGTGTGTCAGGTGTGGCATGTAGCACCTGGCACCTGTAGCGCAGGGACATGCTTACACAATTTCTGTTTCACTATTTACTCTGTAGCTTACTGTGAAATAGTTTATAACAGGAATAATGTTTTGTTTTTTTTTGCTTACCAAATATATCTCCATTTGTAAAACAGACAAGGCTTGTATTACATTTTTTCTCAGTTACATAGGCTGCATTATGCTCACACTTTCCCTGCTCAGAGGAGGCCATAAAGATGATGCACATTTTGACCCTATCCATGTAGCATCAGCAGTGGTGTCTTGTATTCAGACACTGTCTTCAGGGACACTACTATTAGGTTAAAATTAATATAAATTTCAATATTTTTTGAACGCTCGGTGCTCATTAAATTAGCCCAGTCCCGAACAAGTACACCAGCCGGTCTTGGCAGGATGCGTGCTGCATTTCTCACGTTCGAGTGCTACACAGTGAGAAAGCACACGCCGGACACAAAAATATGAAGGGGTTTGCTACGTCATGATGAAATTCGCACTACTTCCTTTTTTTATTAGAAAGGAAATGTTACATCTTTTTCCGCGCATTCTAGTAGGGTGAAAACAGTCGACGCACTACGAAAGGCTGGTAGCTTATTTCATAGAAATCCTACAGCTAGCCTGCATATTAGCAAGACTAATAAAAGCATCTAATAGAATATTTTGGTTTGACACTTGTCATCTAGACGCTGTTTCAAGCATGGGACGATGCCTTATCTATTACACAATTTATGGGCGCAGGCAAAACACTCGAAGGTGCATACTTATTTTGAAAAGTATCATATCCTTCACACTACCAATAGGTCTTACCGTCTGGTCAAAAACTGCCCCGAAGTTTTGTTTTCGGCAGTAAACCTATCCCAGTCCTAGCTCTTTCAAGTAGCCAGGTGCAGCCGCTATGTAAACCATAGATACAAGATATTTACTTTGTAACATTTGCTACTGGAATTAGTGGCTACTGTATTTCCGCCCCCTTCTTGCCGTAGATTGGTTGAAGGAGGATTAAGGCAGGGTCTAGTCGTACCGGCTTTAGATTCGATTGGCTGCCACACTGGGACGCAGGTCTATTTCGGTGCTGGCTCAAAGATTATAAGAAGGTAGGTCCCATTTACACAAGGTCATCAAAACGGCCTAATATTTTGTAACTTTACAATATGTTCAATATGAGGGAATGACAGACAAATTCACACTCATGACAAGAAATAAAAGATAACTGGTTAACTTTATTAATTAAAAAATATACAAAATCAAATGATATGGAACATCCTTTTGATGAATATTTTCCTCAGGAATGTAAAAAATAATGATGTTAACACTTGCTTAAATCTCCTAAATTCATATGTGGAATGTATAAAGTTTTCTTTCCCAAAGAGTATTCAGCATGTGCTTGTTCAGGGTTATTGAAATGTACCTCAAGGTGTAGGAGGTACATTAAGTCATGGAGGAGAAAGGGTTGGGCACCCTTTAGTTCAGAGTCAAGTTAACCTAGAGATAAATGGGTATAAATACATGCCAAAAGATGAGGCAAGACTATCCAGCAAAAATGGCATGGCACGAAATGGAAGTCATAGTTAAGGAACTGAATTGCAGATAATTACAAAAAAATACAATCTTTGTCTGTTACAACAGAGCAGCGAAAGGACCACCCAGTCTATCTCAACAAACAAGAATAAGATAACACTCTCTGATGTGGTCCCATGAAGAGATTTTTGTTAGATGAGAGGATATGAACGAGTTTGTCCTGGCAACAGCATGGCTGAATACTAGAGCCTTAAAGGCTGACAAATTGGAGAGACAATACATTTTATTCCATGTTTTATCACAAAGCACAGCCTCAAAATGCTGGATGTTAACCTGTGGAGACAGAGAAGATATGCGGTCTTTCTCGACTGTGTGTTTGTGTCCTTATATTTCCATTAGTGGCCCACGTAACCCTGGTCCTGATCATAACCGTTATCATCCATTTCATATGGCATATCTTGAAGTTCACCCTTTGGGCAGTACTTGGCATCGTAGATCTGGCGACCCAGACCAAAGTTTTGTCCACTCTGGTTGGCTCCCTGGTTGGAGCCCATCTGTAGGGACATGGTGGTGTTGTCACATTTATCGGTTCCCAGCTTCTGGTCATAGATGGCTCGTCTGGTGCCAGGGGCAGTCATTCCAGCCTACAATAAGCCAAAGGATGTTAATTTAAGCAAGGTATATGTATAATTAGAATGAATTAAAAGCCATTTTCAAAAAAGCCAACAAGTTATACACATTTAAAAAGCCAGGGTAAACCTAGTTAGTAAGACCTAAACAACAATTTTATTTTCAGTTGTTTACTCAAAATCAAGGAAAATAAATGTCCTTTGTTTAACCACAAAGAGTAATGTAGATGCCTCCATTGGTTGTGAATCACAATCACAAGTCCGCTCCATGCTGGATAAGAAATTGTGATTAGTTGTATGGTAATAGATGGAAAGGAGCAACAATGGTCTCATAGCTAAATGGATGAGCGAAGCAAATTTAAAGTTGGTGGTGGTGTGTCTGGGTTTTTTTTTTACCTACGCTGGGGGTAAACCCTGACCACTACTCAAATCTCTACCGAGACTGAAAATTGGTCTGGAGTTGAACCTTCATTTCCCATTTCCAGGTATATCTCATGTGAAACTTTGAGTTGCAATTGGTGCATTACACAGTAACCAAATATTTTTAAAAGAGCACCAAAAAAATACACCCTTCTTGTAAACAAGGGGTTTTAAATGCTTTTGTTGTCTCAATTCCAAGGAAAGGACAAATCTAGATATACGTATACAGTACTTTCACTCTGATGCCATATTTGTTCTGAATGCGCATCTGCTGTTTGTTATCACATAAAGCCCACTGCATTTGAAGTAAGTGATTAAGTGAAGTAAGTCATTGTTTCTGGTGATTTGGAAGTGGGCTGCCCTGAGCTTGACCCCAAATCTTTGCTAGCAGGATCATTTGGGTTCTCCCAGGTCCAGTATAGACTACTAAACCACACTGATTTGTACTCTTATGTAAAGCTTGAAATGTTCTTAAATTACACTGAATGTATGGAAAGGTAAAACACCTGGCTAGCACCCTTGTTGGTTCCCATTTGCAGTCCAATAGTTGAGCTGTCCATGGGTGGGAGGACATTGGCCTTGGGGTCATACAAATGCCTCCTTGTCCCATAAGCATTCATGCCTGCCTGGCTGGCACACTTGTTGGTGCCCATCTGTACAGGGAAAGAAAATAAAGAGAACAGACCATGACTGCTGGAAATATTTTCAACTAACACACATTTTTGTTTTTCATTCTTCACCTCAAGTTTCATACCTGGAGGCCAATGACACACTGCCCAGCCTTCAGCTTCTCCTCATCGAAAGCCCTCTCCTGTTTATCTGCATACTTCACGCCAATTTCCACCCGCGTCTGTACTCCTTTTGTCTTGGCCTGTCAGGCATCACATATATAACGGCTTACGCAATGCCACTCACACAACTCAAAGCCAGGCAGTCATATTGCAGGGTGTATTAAGTCTGGATTCTAATAAATAACGTTACCATGCCAGCAAGAGCCAGGAGAGTTGTCTGGACTTGCGTCATGTTCCCACACTCAAACAGGTCATTGGCTTCAAAGATGTCGTGAGGCTTCAACCCGTACACTGTAATGGCTTTGATGAAATTAGACAGGTTCTCCAGCTGAGAAGAGATCATTTAGTTCGCTTTAGTTTACTTGGTGAGCATGAGAGAGCAGCAACTAACTTATTCAGTCACAAAGCTTAGTGCAGTACAAAAAAAAAATACTGAAAATACTGTCATGGAACATTTTGGTGAGCAACAAAACAGTAGCCATCTATTTTGGGATACTTCTAATTACATAAATGCTGTGATCGCTGTCCTTGCAGTCCAGCCCATAAAACAGCTGGAAAAAAAAGCTTCCCTATAATCTTTCTTCACTTGACACTGAAGCAAAAATGTGTAACCACTCACAGACTTGTATATACACAATCCAGTAGCCGCAAAAGCAACTAATTTATACCCTGCCAACAACTTCCAACAGCTGCAAGACTAGATACTGTATAAAAAACACAGATGCACAAACAACAGCTCCAAATTACAGGTCCTGACATAAACTTTTCCTCAACCAAACTTTATTGCATTTTCGAAGAAATACTCAGTACCGAAGGTGAACTGCATTCTATTTCAAAAAAAAAAAAAACTCCAGGGGAACTTTGAAAACTGTTTTATCCTTCAGCTATGAACTGTGGTTCACAGTTTCACATCTACATTTAAGGTAAAAAACAGAAGAAAAAAATGCCCTAATGGTTCTGTTCTTGTAATTCAGAGCATACCCTGTGTTTCTGTTTGTGCCTTTGTATTCATTGAGGTTTGCCAGTTGGCTAATAAAGGACAGCTAAAGTGTGTGAACAGCACTTGACCGAATGAACACCAATGCCTGCATTGACTTTGACTAAGTTATCATCTCAACAGAGAGAATGTGATTTGTGTCAACTGGCTCCAGCCTACTCTAAGGCTGGTAACTTGCATATAGTATTTTCTGTGTCCATCATCTGTGATTTTGTTTGGTTAGGCAAGGGTCACTTCTGTTGGACAAGGAAAGAGCATTGGCCTACCTGGTGCCAGTTCAAAGATGAATTGTTAATTTTCTTCACCGAGCCAGGCTGCAATATATTAATCAATCTAAACATAAAAGAGTACAACAGAACAGTTGAGCTGTTAAGTTATGGCAAAAACACAGAGTGGCTTTAAAATCCAGGCTGGGAAAAGCTTGAAAGGCTTGATCAAAGTGTCCCACTCACTGGCACAGAATGACGCCATTCTTAAGGCCTTTCTGGAAGTCATCCCCAATGCTGCAGCCTGTTATGTCCTCAATCCAGATGCGGAGCTCCTCTTCTTTCTGCAGGTCATACTTTTGCGCAATCTGGAGCAAAGAATAAAGAGGAGGGTAATAAGAAATTATCCACTAGAATCATCCGACAACTCATCCTGATAGTAGCTAACTAGTAAGCAGATGTCGTCTCCTCCTTACTGGCATAGGCCTACATGTGCATAAATGACACAACCAAAGTTTGATTAATCATTACTAAAACTCAAATTGATGTTTTTTTATGACTTGCATGTTTTCTAGATGTAGTGAACTATTTTGACAGTCATATGGGCTCAACATCTTGTCTCCTTATTTGGCAGCAAGCTACACTGTACTGCCTTTGTTTTGAGTAACAACACACTTGCATTGCTCATCCTCTGACCAGCAAAACATTCACCCGAATCCAAACCAAATGTGTGTATTATGTGTCATAGGCCTTAAAACCAGTCTTTCGGCCATATGGGAGTGGCCTGACTCAAGTTCACAGTAGCTTCAGGCAGCAAGCCACAGGAAAATTAAAGGGAATCTATTTTATGTAGTATCTCTAAACTGAATGGATGAAACCCTAATCAGCCTATTAAAACCTCTCACAGAACAGGTTCTACACTTGAAAATGAAACTGATATACTGTGCATTTTAATTGTTGAATGAAAGTATGAAATAACTATTCCTTTCTACCCTTGTGTCAAACTAAGTAAGTTTCTCGACATGAAAATAATAGTAAAGCCACGCCTTGACTAGTTGCAGAAGGAACATAATGATCCCCTGGCTATTTAGTGATAGTCTTTTGAATGCCCTTCTGCCGCTGAATCTATGCGTACAGCAACATCAACTAAGCTGAGGCACAGACTACTCTCCATTGCTTTATGAAATCTCAACTCACATCATACAGCATTTAGGGAAGTTCAACTCACATCATCATGTGTTTTAAAAAGAGGCGTGGAACGACACTCTGAAGGAATGCTTGCAATATTCTATGTGATTCTGAACGTCAGCCCAAAGTAGCCTTAATTTAGGGTAGGCCTACGCGAAACGACAAAACAATTGGCAATTTTAAAGTAGACTTGGGTCACAAAAAAAAACGACCAGGAAAGGGGAATTCCTGTCCTTCGAAATGTGAAGTAGGCTAACGTTACCTGTCATTCAGTAGCAGCATATGGTTAACGTTATACAAGACCTGCGATTCCCATTCTTAGGTGGACAAAATAAGTTAACTAAGCATGTGTGGACGTGTTCGCGTTTAAACCCAAAATGTATGGAGGGGTTGTATGCGATGTGAAATAATAATTTTACAAGAAAAAATGTACATTTCATTCACCCTAAAACACTTTACCGGATGTCTGAACAGCCTGGTTTTAGAAGGAATGCACTGGGCAACGCCCAGATGCTCAATGTTAACTAAAAACTGAGTGCTCTTAACTTTTAGGCTATACCAATACTCAAAATAAAGTAGGCTTGGCAGCCTGTATGACACTGAGACAGAAGAATGACAAACAACTGTTAACTTTCATTTTATAGCATCTTGCGAAAAATATAACAAATGAATGTCTTACTTTGCTTTTAACTTCGGCAGAGAGTCCATATGCTGGTCCCTTGTTGAACTGATTTGCAGCCATCACTAGAAGTTTATAACTAGCGACAGTAGGCTACACAACCCCTCAGAAGGCACTGCGCGGCGAAGATGGCGAGCAATTTCCTATTAGCCTAAAAAGTTAGTGTGAAGACTTTTTTTTTCATAATGGGCGCTGTGTGGCGCCTTAGCTCCTCCTTATCCTGGACGTGATTGACATTAGAAAGACCTTATAATGGTCTATGCCTTATAAGGGAGGAAGAGTTCAGGCAGTGTTGCATTTAACACTTTCATGAACTTAATTATACTTCCTTTAAACCTTTTGTTTGTTATTTAATTTTTATTTTATTATTCTATGACAACCTCTTAAACCTCTGTATAAGCCTAAATTTTTGTTTGACTTTCTGTGATAAAAAAGAAGCAAATTTTGAGGTGACATCTCAGATTCCAAACCAGGGAGAAATCCTTTATAATAGGCTACTTCATGTGTGGTGGACAACTATGTAAAACCGGCACCAGTGGGCCAAGTCAAAAGAACGATGCAAGGCTCATGTGAATGAGGTCACACATTCCTGTGGTTCTCACAGGAAGGCAGGTCGGGAGATTGAGTTGAGTTATTTAAAGCAATGGACTACATCATCTGAAATTACTGACGATTAAAGATTTATCCTGCAATCTTTTAAAGGACAAACTCTGAATTTGACACATTACATTCCTCACCAGTAGGCCTTCTAGTAACTTGCCTTTTGGGAAAACACACACACACACACACACACACACACACACAATTTCCTAGACTCAGTGGGTGTCTCTGACTCACTTTTCGAGAACAAACCATGAGAACAGTGCAGAACAAACCATAGAATGAAAATACATTTGCAGTGGTGTAGTACCAGATTTCAAACCAGTAATCTCCAGACCCTAAAGGGTGGACTTCATGTTAACTAATCAGTAGGGCTTCTTGGTCCTCTTGTGGACGTTATTTATCTAACATGTAAACCTCATACAACCATTGTTTAACTTACTGTACAACTGTAACAGAGAAGCAACTCTTGAATTAGGGAACTGAAGACAGAAGATTCTTTTCTGTATAATCTTGGCCCAAGCAAGAACACAACAAAGATGATTGGGTTCATTTTAATAGTCATCAGTCATAAAGAGGTACATTACTATTTGTGCTCAAATCCTAAACCATTGCTTAGGATTTTTTTTTCTCATACAGGCACTGACATTAGGTTAAGGAGAACTTTACAAGCACTTGTAAGCAGCAAAACCTTATTCAACAACGCTGTTATTCCATGCCTATGTTAAGAGAGGGCACAGTGACGGTGTAATATTGAAGGACAGGTTTCGTGATATGTCTGAAAAAGTGAAATATGATAACAACATTGCATTCCAAAAATAAGGCTTGTCATAAATTGCATAGACCTTAGGCATAACGTACTCTCTACAGAGCAACAAGGAAGACAAAAATACACATCAAGAGTGCATGCGGTGAATGAGTTAAGTAATTTCTATGGATAAAAATAAATAAGCCCTTTTTCATTAATCTAATTCGGTACAGGTACATCTAAAAATCTGTATTAAAATATTTTCTTTCGTCATGTAAACTACAACTGACTTTGTTGGTGTTTGTCAAAAAATACTGATACAGTGGCACTCTATGCGTGTGCAAGTGGTTCATGAATGCACAAGCAGCAGTCTGAAGTTCATTATCAGGGAGCAGATCCAGCAGATGACTGAGACACAGTTGGCTGAAGAGTGCTCAAAAGGACATCTTTCTTTCCCATTATCGCTTGTCAGAGTGGAGTCTGTTTTGCTGTCACAATCACTCCTTAACACTCTCTTACACATACACACATACACACACACTCTCTCGTTCTTTCTCCCTCTCTCTCTCTCTCTCTCTTCTCTTTCAAAGAAACACAGGCTGCTCCTGTCCAGTCAGCAGACGGTAAGTAGATGCTGGCATGGTCTTCAGATGAATCTGTTTTAGAAGACAAAAGTTAATATATTGCACGCGTGCGCGCGCACACACACACACACACACACACACACAGAGTCATTGCTAGTTGTGTATTCAGACTAGTCTCACCTCTCCAACTGCA
>JASCQY010000239.1:125665-151452 GCA_030264315.1 Sardinella tawilis
TTATTATTATTATTATTATTATTATTATTATTATTATTATTATTATTATTATTATTATTATTATTATTATCATCATTGTTATTATTATTATTATTATTGCTGTTGCTGTTGTTATTGGTTCTGTTTTCTGTGCATACTGGCTTATGTAAACAGTAACTCTCATTTCTAATTGTAAAAAACATACTCTGCCAGTAGGTAGGCGGTGGGCACATATCCATCTGTGTGAGGAGGAAAACACATTCATTTTAGAAGAGATGCAGACCACCACATTGCAATTAATATTTAGTACTCTTTGGTGTAGGTGTTGTGACTATACAACAGAGGGCAGTGTTTACACTTACATTTTCCCTGTGCGTTTCGACACAGTACTTTTTTCTCATTGGTAAACCCAATGACTTCCAGAGTCTCTCCCCGTACTACATTTAAGTCTTTTCCACTAGCTTTCTTGATGTTCCCGTTGGGATCCACCCTCCTGTACTGAAGAACTTTGATTGGTCCTTCAAACTAGGAAAAACATATCTTCTTTTAGTCTTTCAGGTATGTAGTTGAACGATCAAAATTAAATAATTTTTGTAAGGCTTATTAGAAAGTTTTGTACAAACAGAACTAAATGTTTAATAAAGAAAAGAACTTAGTTCATAAAACACCTTGAACTTTTTCCTGAATTCTTTCTCTTCCTTTTCCATTTTCTTCAAAGTTTTCGGATCTGGGCTAAAACAAGAAAAACATCAGAATATTTTTCCTTTTCACACAAAAAAGTGACAAAATTTACCATAAAATGGTCATACAAAGGATCATTTTTTTCACAAATACACACTGTGTGGGACAAAATCATTAACATTCCTTAAAGCACTCATCACACTTCAGTTATCCATTAAACATCAGCCATGAAATCAGCAAAAGATTAACCAGCATGCAAACACCAATCAAACAGAGTGGCGCATTCACAAAATATTACTGAATACATGTGGACCAATACAATCATATCCCATTAGATTACAGGTAATTCTGCAGTACACAGACAATTAATAAGAAATGATTGGTTCCTATACCTGATTTCTACAGGAGGGGGAGGGAATTTATCATCATCACATCCTAACGAGGAGGCACAAAAACACAAGAAAACACATCCATCAAAATTTGACCGAATGTCAATTATATTGTTGCTATATTGTTAGCAGACAAGTTGAACAGCATTTTGTTGTAATCCCAACTCACCATAGCCCTCCGCACTGTTGACAAAAGTGTGAAACAGAAGTTAACGCAAGGTTATCAAAACAACAACAACTCATTGTACTACTCCAGGGCTCAACTTCAAAGTGATTATAACTGTGATTTCAGTATGAACTCAACAGTACATACAATACATAAACAACTGTATACAGACATGTACTATACATAGGCAAACTAAAATTCAAGATTGGTAAACCTAAGAGGGTAAGTTTTTCAAGTGTAGGGAGCAGCACTGCTGCAGGAACAATATCATAACCGGTATATGACTTGTAAGCAATAACATACAGTGCATGCAACATGCTTGCACTTGCACAAATGATGGGGGTGGTAATGGGGAATTTGGCATACAACCTGTCCACGTCATCATAGAGGCCAGGATCAGGTCTGGGTTTGGCGGCGCTACCAAAGCGTCGTTTCACCTCCTCATAGTCCATATCCACACATTTGGTGCTAATGTAACCATCTGTTAAGTGACAAAATATGCTTTGTACATTAAGTTCAAAGAATTGGGGAAAGAAAATACTGGTTATTTACCAGTGGGCTAACTTTGTTTGTAATGGTAATTCTCCCACCGCATTGTCTCCCTGTTGACAGTATTCAGATGTACACATCACTGGAAACAATAAACATTTCTCCCAATCATAACTACCCATTCACACCTCGTCACTATTCTGAAAACATAGCAGCAATCACCAATTACATGTATTTGACCTCAATCCTTGGTACCAACACTATCATCCTACATTCTTTCATTATGCTTTTTCATCAGTGTCTGACAGTCATATTGCAAGATGAACATACTCTACCCTGTTTCGCTTGGCATAATCCTACTTATACCATCCTTAACTTCATACCATGATAGTCTACTTATCAATTATTATGTAAATGTTATGGCTGCTGAATTATTAAACTCACAACTGCCGTCCATGGTGCGGGCAAGCCATCTGCCCTCGGGGTTATTGTCCATGCGGATGATCTCCACACTGTCCCCCTGTTGCACCCTTAGATCATTTTTACCCCCTTGCCAGTCTTCTCGGATCCGGGCTACATGTATAGCCGTCTCATTTCCTGTCAGCTGTTAAGAGAGAGAATCGTCATAAATATGCAAATAAAAAGCCTTTAAATAGCCTACTGGCTACATGCCTGTATTTAATAAAGACTTCTCATTCCTAAAATAGGAGTGCTTAAAGATTTTTCTGCCCCGTCCCTCATTCCTAACAAAAAACTCACAAGACAGCGTACATAATGTATATAGTAAATATATTACAGTATGTACTGTGTACTAGTCATTGCATAATGTCAAACATACGGCCTAGGGGCAAAATCCACTTCACATCATATCATAGGCTAATAGCCGGATACAAAAATCTTTCTGATAAAAAAAAAGAATTGCAGTTATGTGGACAAAACAAAATAATCATTGTTCTGACACGTTGCATTACTGGCAGCTCCCATGCAAAGCATGTCATTATATATCTCATCTATGAGATGCATCATGTTTAACTACCTACAAAGGAAGACACATTAAGTAGTTAGGCAGTCAGAACACAGACACACTAGGACAGTGTTGGTGATGGTCAGAAACACAAGGAAACGTGCGTTTTTTTTTACCCGACAATTTGTGGTCACACATGTTGACAAGGTATGGCGGAAAAGCACAATGCTCGTAATAAAAATTGAGTTTGACACCCCTGACATACACCACTCTCAGTGATGCAACTACTATTATCTTTCATCAGGCCCCTTCTTGAATTAACCTGTTGAGAGAGATTACACTGATATCAAGTGATCCCCCACTTCACTGTGACTAAAATGTGTTTTACACAGGAGTCCCTCAATGACTTGTTAAGTTTTATTTTAGAGCTAAGTTTTATTTAAGTGTTAAGTCTTCATTATGTGTTAAGTATTTTTTCATTTTTATACTGAGTTCTAATTTAACAACTGTATATATTTCTGATTATTTAATTATTATTATATTCTCTTTTCCCTAATTTTGTTCAGCACTTTTGTTCAACTACATAAATAAAGATTATTATTATTATTACTTACACTGCAGGCAATTTGTTGGAACAAAACCTCTCTGCAAGCGTGGAGGAAGTAGGTGTGAAAACTTGATTGTTGCCTTAAAACAATTTTCCGGATCTCAACTGCAGCTGCTAATTTACCCTTACTGTATATAAGGAAGTGCCGAGTAATCACTGCAATCTATTTCACGCAAAACACTTTTTTATTAAAACAAAATGTATATCATAATGAACTTATGACCACATACAATTGTTTTACCCTACCATGGCTAGTTTGAAGTCTACTTTGGGTGCTTATGATAGCATGAGATCTAATCAAATCTCAATGTAGAAAATGAAGCGATTTTTACTTCAGCAATACCACTGTTTCCTCTCAATAGATATGGTTTTCATAAAACTCAGCACCTAGTCTGGGCTCGCCCATTCCGTTACGTTATCGGCCACGCGCGCGGCTTCGCCACGGTATGGCCAAGCATGCTATTCACAGGTTTCGGTTTCCCACAGATTCGGGAACACCACCAGCAGACTGAGACATTTGAGGGGGGCAGGTGCTTCAAATTTGAAACACGTATTTTTTTATATTTGAGAACCAGGAATTGTATTATGCCTGGCCAGACCCAATGCTGCCTAGCATTGGAATAGTCGTGTGAACCAGGCAAATCAGCACCTATCCAGCTATTAACCTATTAACCACATGAGTATCTTATGCAAGAACTTCACAATAGTTTAACATTCATGTGCTCTCTGACCATGTGACTGTATGAATGCAATTGTGTAATTGTGCAAGAGCGTTGCACTTGTGGTTTTTAGTTTTACGGAGAAGGTGATATACTTTTACTTGCCTGTTAAATGAGGTTATGATTACCACTAATGTGTTTTTTTTTTTCGATTTAAGGTGTTATTTTCAGTCTTCTTGCTCTCAAGAGATAGCAACACAAACAGAAACATTTTTGAAAACTAGGACTATGGGTTCTTTGAGACATCAGAGCAAATGAGATAAGACAAGATCAGGGAACATCATATGGACTTCTTACCTTAAATCTTTTTCTGCATTCACTCTCTCTCCTCAATCTTTCCTTCTGCTCTTTCTTCTCTAGTTCTTTTTGTCGTTTTATGTCTTTCTTTGATTGTTTGCCTTTGTCGAGTGGTTGCGGGATACTGTCTTGGCTGCACACAAAATTGTCATGTGTTATCACACATATAACATCCAGGGGACAGTACTGATGAGAGATGAGGGTGGGCAATGCTCCCTTGTAACATCTATAACTGGGTCCTGAAGTCACTACATGTAAATTTTTCAAATGCTACCCTAACTATAAACAATAATATGAAATTTAATATCACGTAAGCATAAGGCTGGGATGAAAAGTAACATAAACTTACTCGACTTCTTCGTAGATTTCACTTCCATCACTGTCATCCCACTAAAGGAAATCAGATCAAAAAGACAAAATGGAAAGTTTTTTTTTTCCATTACAATAGTAAACAACACTCTTCTTTTTAACTTCCACTGTAAGAAGTAATAAATTAACATCCATAACAGTTAAAATGCCCACAAAACTTGATAGGAAAGAGTTTAAAAATGAACAAACAAACAAACAAACAAGCAAAAAACCTTCTCACCTCATCTGCTTGGCTTGAATGGTGATCACTCCAGGAGTCTAAGAGTAAAATAATTGGAAAATCTCATTCAGATTATGCATACAAAAACGGTTAAACTTGTTGCTTTGTAATGAAATCAACCTCTAAGAATTGAGTACCAATGTAGTATCACAAGTTACTAAACTACTCCACAGACCATGCTTTCAGACATGAACATTCCTAAAAAAAACAGTGTGATCTTCGGCACTACTGACATGTTTACATTAGCAGCATAAACCAAATACTGATCTGGCAACTAACATTAAGTGAATGGGGCATGGTAACTTACTTTCAGTTTCATTTCCCTATGCCCCATTCAGTTAACAGCAGTTATCGGTTTGTTATTTGGTTCATGTTTCATCATTTTTTTTGTTTTTCTGGGTCTTTAACAACAGGGCTATGGATTGATTCACACCGGATTTCTCCTTTAACAAATACCTGTAATTTAGCTTTCCCTCGAAAACAAGCTAAACAAAATGTCCCCATTACCACATTTCCACAGTGTTTCAGTTCTCCCCAGAGCCATGATTCTGGTTTTTCCCAGGTTACCCTGAAAGCCCTGTCAATTTAAGCTCCTGTAACTTTCACAGATGGCCAACTATAGTACTGTAATGCCGTAATAATAAACTAAAACTGATGCTAATCAAAGGAATGTTCTTTTTAAGTTTCACATAAAGAAGCATATACATGATGATCAGAACTACCTTGGCTTTGTGTTGGTGGAGGAGGGGGAGGGGGAGGAAGTGCTTCAATATCATCGTAAGTGTCCAGGTCGTCATCTAGGTCTCTGCAGATACAGAAGACAGTCAGTCAGTGCTCCCATCAGTCTAGAATGTATCATTCATGTGTAATCTAGCTACACATTTCAAAACAGTACAGCCATGAAAATCTTTCACAGGAAAATTACCACTATACCTTTAAGTAGCCAAATCAACTTGAATTAAAAAAGCTAAACTACTTACGGAGGTGACACAGATCTTGTCAAGCTGCTTGGCTTCATAGGTTTCAGAGGGGGGCTGCCTATGCCAACTGTTCTAGATGGACTGAAGGTCTCTAAAGAAAGATATTTGCTGTCAGGGATATATTTGATTTTCATGTATTTTCTTTACTACTCCTTAAAGGTATAGTTTGGTATTTTACACTTTAAGCCTATTTTCTGTATTGCCCAGGATGCAAATGAGTGGTTCATACCGAAATCTCGAAGATTGGTCCTGTCGTGGCTATTTAGCTGCTTTAGAATCTTCTCTGTAGGGCTTCAGCATTGCCCGCTATGGGCCAGGCCGATCCTGTCCTTAAAACACCCCTAATAGTTTGTTTCGACTACTGGAAATACTTTTTCCAGATACCTCACAACCGTGTATATCTGATAAAAGACGACAGAAGTTGTATTTCTTTACGAAACTTGCTATGGAAGATCGTTGAAGGCCAGCAACCACACAGTGAGTTGCGCATCTTTTAAAACAAACGTTTAGGGGTGTTTTAAGGACAGGATCGGCCTGGCCCATAGCGAGCAATGCTAAAGCCCTACAGAGAAGATTCTAAAGCGGCCAAATAGTCACGACAGGACCAATCTTCGAAATTTCGGTGTGAACCATTCATTTGCATCCTGGGCAATACAGAAAATGCTTAAAGTGTAAAATACCCAACTATACCTTTAATAAAATAAAATAATTTTATGACCAGAAGTGACCAATTGCCTCGTCAAAATAAAAATAAAAAATCTTAAAATGGTAATAGGAGAACATTTGTTTTGACTGATCTTGTAGATGCAGGCAAAGATACAGCAGGTTATAAATCAATTGCTGCTCAGTGGTGAATACTGCAATGGTATTACAGGGTAACTGCATGGTTAAACCATTATTAGTTACCTGTAAACTGGGTGGTTTTGCTGGCTGCTGGCTTGTTAACCAAAGTTAAATTTGCTAGAAAGCTCAACATTTTAAGAATGAAAGGCTTGATCATGAACTTGAAAACCCTGCTGAAATGATGAAATGCAACACTGCATGTAGCAATGAATAACTGCTTATAGTTTTACAATTCTAAAGAAACAAATCAAAAACATTATTCTCGAGCTAAATATAGGAAAACTTTGCAACCCTTTTGCCAAACCTTGTGTCTGTGCTGGAGGTGGTGAGGGTGGGGGAGGGAGGGCATCGATATCATCATAGGTGTCTTGGTCGTCATCTGCATCACTGTGAAATGAATTTTTTTTTTCCAGTAGGAAGGTACTGATTGTCACATGAAATGCTATGAAATTGCATCTTTGGAACATTTATTCAGCTTTGATAAAACACCCTCCTGAGGAAATGTCATTGTGTCACTTATTGTAAATGTTTCTGGCAATACCCAGAAACCACCCACGCAAACTCTGAGGAACAAAAAGTCACAGCTGCCTGTTACAGCAGCCTGCTATTGTGCAGCCTGTTCTAAACTTCCTTTGAAAGGGTTGCTTTTGCTCTCAGTTTAGAGAGAATTCTCTCCCGCTTTATGTGGGTGACAGTATAAGCATTCATATAAGCAAGTACTGTATGTGTCATTGATATCTTACACAATGTGAAGCGTAATGTATTATGGTTGGATTTTTGTTTGCTCCATTTTGAAATCATGAATATTTACTTGTATTTACTTACTGCTTCGAAACAGACGTTGTCAGAGGCTTAGGCTTATTTGGAAGTAGTGGAAGCCTACCACCAAACGCCCTGGGTGTTGTTGGACTGTTGCTATCTTAAGATGAAAATAATATATATTTTTATATATATAAGGAATTTACAAGATGGATAAAATGAGCAATCACATCAAAGCTCTAAGAACAGTTCATTCAGGCTATGCACAAGAACCTCTGAAACCTTCCATTGCTTCATTCCTTAGCCTTGTCACTTACCTTCTGATATTCTTCCAGGAAGCCTTGCAATTGGCTTAGGTGTGCCAGGATTCTTCCGGAATTGCTCCAGGTTTACAAAGGGGGGACGCTTGGGCTTGTTGGGCCTGGGCCCTACGGGTGGCAGTGGCTTTAAAAGGGGTTCTACGTCGCCTGTTAAACTCCTCTGAGAGCGCATGGGTGCCGTTTGAATGGCCTGGGGGCCCCTGATGCCGGGGGAAACCTGAGGCTTTGGCATTGGTCTCACCAGCTTCTCCCCAGGATTCCTGAAAGGTCCAGGTTTGTCTGCCTCCGCAAAGGGAGGACGGGCAGGCTCTTTGTGGTTGTGGCGATGGCTTGGTGGGGGCCGGGGAAACACTCCGTGTGGCCCTGGGCCGAACCTTGGCCCGTTTGCCGGAGAAACAGGTCCTGTATTTGGTTTGTTCAGCCTCGGCTGGACACCTCCATTCGGTCCAGAGTCCACTGGCGAATGATGACCTCTCTCAAAGACGGGAGGCGGAAGTCTTTGGGGACCACCTCCTCCTGCTGCCATCATCCCTGCCTGGCGAAGTCTGGCCGTCAGGGCTTTCACGTCAACATTCTCCCCCTGTTCAAAAAACGTAAGGTAGTACCAGCATCAACAATTCATGTTTCACGTCTGTTGAAAACAATCATTCTCAACTATGATAACTGAGAAGGACCATTATGAATAGCAGGTTAACAATATGTGCTTAAGATCACATTGAGTGTGTGTACTATTTCTGAAAGTGGAAAGTGACAAACCATCAATGCAAGGGGACCTGGTCAGACTTTTTAAAGCTCCACGCAAACCACACAAGTGAGAGCAAACGTGCAGGTTTCAACTGTCAAAATGATCTTGTAATGAAACTGCCAGTAAAAACAACATGCAGGTGGTGCAGATTTATCAAATGCACACCTAGAACAAATTTAATTCAAATAAGACACATATTTCAATTAAAGCAACACCATTTGTGGAAATATGTTCATTTTCCATCTCCCCTCGAGTTAATTAACTGAGCCATACCTTTCTTCTGCTCATCCAGGCTTTCTCTGAGTGTGGCGATACCAATTTTAGCTCCAAATTAGCATGTATCATTGAATTGGTTTGGACCATTAGCATCTCGCCTGGTCTAATCCACTTCAATGATAAATGCTATCTTGGAGCTTAAATAGGTAGCCTATCGCCAGACTCAGAGAAGGATTGGATGAACAGGAGAAAGGTATGGGTCAATGAATTAACTCATGGGGAGATGGAAAATGAACATATTTCCACAAATGGTGGAGTGTTGCTTTAAACACATTTTGTAGTCCATGTTGTTACAGTAGGAACTTTTTTAAAGGACCAACTGTCCCAGTGACCTGCTATTTGTGTGCTCTTTAAACCCAGGGCCCAGCAAATGTTTTCTACTGGCACCACAGGCTCCCCCCTCACCAACCATGAACCACCAAACATGCAGTTGCATTTCCTTACTGAAACAGGTCTGACATATTGCTATAATCATGGAATGGAAGGTAAAGATTATTGAAATTCATATAGTAATATGATGGTATTGGTAGGATGTCTGAAAGAAAGTTTCAACAAACTCTTTGGCAGTTAAAGAGGCCTTCTTATACCCTCCATGAGCCAGTGTAGTGAAACTTCAAGTGCAAACAGACATGTTATTACACAATCCAAAGTGATATGGAAAAGTTTGTTATTTCATAATTACTGAGTGTTAGATCAAGACGAAATTCAAATGCCAATATACTTTTTTTTCCTTCCACCTCAACACTAGACACCCCAGCCACTTTAGAAATGGAAAAAGCTGATCAATCAAGTGCCTCAAGTTAATGCCATTATCACACTCAGTAACAGCATGACTTATGAGGAACCATAGGTTTGTTTATTTCCTTGTTTCCTTATTTTGAGGCAGTAAAATATTAGCCAATGACAGGGCCTATCAGAAACATGTCTAAACAATCTATATTGGAAACAATGTAGAGCAGATACAGTCGAACAATAGAACTTGCAGAGACACAGCCGAGACGCAAAGGAAACGATCACAACCACACACCTATCTGCACCAAAGGTTGCTATAGAAAAATGAACCACATAGCAGCCAATCACAGGCATGCTTTGCTCTGTAGAGTGACAAAAGGAAACTGGTAGCTTCAAATGCTCCCTGACTACAAAGAAATGTCTGTAAAGAATTGCGGGAGGTCAATGCCTTGCACTGCAGACTGCACTGGCAGCAGACTTGCAGCATGTCCTGTAGGGATACACCGGTATCAGACCATTTTAACTGATTATAAAGTGATGAAATAATAACATATGAACAAAATAAAGACTAGACATAAAAAATGTAGGCTATGTCTACTATTATGTGTAGGCTATCTTTAAGTGAAAGCAGTTTATCCCATTAAGGTTTTTGGCCAAGTTTTTTTCCTTTTTTTTTTGGTCATGTCATGTCCCATTAGAAGAAGCATTTATGATTTTCAGGTAGGCCTAGGCCTAGCAGAAATTAGGGAAATCATTTATAATCCAGTTATTACTAATCCAATTAGACATGCTATAACAACAAGTTGGTTAGTTACTTTCGAGCGCTCAAAACCCTTAACCTACCCTAATACAAGATATAAGATGCCTACATAAATACAGACAGCATCGGCTAGAGAGAGTAGTGAAGGTTAGACCTAAATATAAAAAGATTTGTTTATCTAAACCAAACAAAAGAATCAATGCAGTTGCTCTGACTGAAAAAAGAATACGGGCTGAGTGTTAACTAAAACTGACCAACATGTTTCATACATAGCCTAGTCTACTGCGAGATAGTCCAGCAAGGTCTTTGGCTATAAGAAAATTATTTATAAACATCGGTCATCAAGCTTCGGTCACATGGTCTAAGTATCGCTCCCCCAGTTCCACAGCAAGTTCAGGCAGGTTCAGAAAATAGACGACCCTGTCTAAATGGACAATCTCAATCTGCATTTTCCCTAGAAATATGAAGGCAAGCTATGAAGCCAATGGTGAGTGAAAATATTATAGGCTATCTTACCATCTTAGTAATAGATGCCGTTAGCCGTTACAACTTCAGATTTCCATGCTGTCGGTTATGGTAGCCTCCTCCTGGGTATTGTGAACGTGACCGTTCTTTTCACACTGCCAGCTTCCTGATGTGTAGCCTGGTTTGACTTAGGTAAGTTGGGGAGTTAATCGTATACCAGCAAATATCAGCTACAGGAAGTTAAGTTCGGAATGTATCCCTGTTTGAACTTCCAAGGTTTTATTGTCAAAATGTTTCTCTTGGACATGTAGGTGTGACATGCAACATCCGTGATGTTGGCTGCAGAGGAGGATAGTGTTCGACCTCTACCTGTTACCAAGATAGCTTACATGGGACAGCAGAGAAAACTGCTTCCCCGCCCACTCCGTATATCTAGGCCTATAGTCGATCTGCCTACACTTTTGAAGGTATTTTACATTTTTCTTTATATTATGGCTATTTAGTATTATCATGTAAAGAAAGGAATCTTATACTATTCTGTCAACCTTAATGGACAATTCTGACATTTCAGAAAGACTTTCTAGGCCACTGTAGGCTACTGTAGCCTACAGCACATAGGCCTATGTGATCTGGGGCGTTTCTGAGGATAAAATGAGACCTGTGGTTTCCCATCCCAACATTTTTTTTTTCAACAATTACTTTAAAAATATGTAATTAAATGACAGGTACTTTTGGGAAACATTTAGGATTACAAATTCAGTTACATCTGAATAGCTTCCGCAAAAACATATTGGCTATACTTTTAATAATACTACTTTTATTTTGCCATTTTGTTTTGTGCACAACCTCCCCATTTACAGCTGAAAGTTTGATACTGTTTCCATGTGTCTAAATGGAGCTCCTGTCATGTTGGAATTGACACCATCACCCACTACAGTAGGAGTGTCAAACTCATTTTTATCACGGGCCCCATGACCATTAGGCTTTTCCTCAGACTGCCATCACCAGCACATACACATCTGTGTTCTGACTGCCACACCAATACATTTACTCTTCCTTTCCCTTTAGTAAGCATGATGCATCTCATAGTTGAGTCTGTTGAGTTCAGTGCCAGTACTGTTAAAACTATTTTCAAGCAGGCCACACACAATTTTTTTCCCCAAGCTTTTTGAATCTGGCCACATAAAATTATGAAAAGGGCCAGATCCGGCCCCCGTGCTTTATGACACCCCCTGATCTGGAGGAAGGCATGGAGGAGGATGTGGATCACTGGACGTCTGGGAGTAGGCTGATCCTGTCATGGGCATCAAGGAGGGCCATTGGGAGGGGTTGGTCATGCCATGGTCGACTCGGAGTGATGAATAGTCATAGTCAGGTCAGGGAAGGAGGTGACAAGGATGGGCCAGTAATGGCAGGGATGACACTCAGCAGGGATGCTGAAGGTGTTGGTGGACAGAAAAAAACAAAACAAACAAACAAACAAAAAAACAGAGGGTTAGGCCAGTCTTATACATCACTGATGGCATGAGTTGTTTGTGTAAATATATGTGTGAGGATGTTGGTGAAAGAGAGAGGGAGAGGGAGGGAGGAGAGAGAGTTGTGTATGACATGAGACATGAGAGGTTTGTGGCAGCTCTAGGTTATGGCAGCATAACTAAGGTATGCTGTATATGGTAACTCAACACTACAATAGGAATGGTCAGCAACTGCCATGCATCACAACAAGGGGGCAACAGCAGGAGCAGTCCTTTCCCATAAGGCCCATGAGGAGTGAAGATTTACTGTGCACCATTCCTAACTATGGGGGAGCATCAAAGAGAAAGGCTTTAAGTGACCCGGGGAGCATCTTCAAAGGATAGAAACTTTTGGATGTTTTTGAAATATGTTTAACAAGACTATTAAGAGAGAGGTCCTGGTCAATGATTACCCCTACTGTAGGTTTCTAACATTTGTGCTACATGTCAATGAGAGGTCATTTGTTTCGTTGATGGGGTAAAGTGTTGTTCAGCTGTCTAGGGCCTATGACCATGATTTCAATTTGTCAGAGTTTAAGCATAGGAAGATATAGTCATCCCGGTTTTGATGTCTTGGAGACATGCATTTCAAAATACAACCTATCCCTAAAGACTACACTGTCTAAAATATGAGTCATGCAAGTGTCTGTAGGCCTAGTTTAGAGTACATTGGCTGCGCTGACTTAACCTGACTCTCGCCAGATCCTTGTAGTTCTGCCATGCTCCACCACAGGCGCTTCGCTGAGCTCCACACAAGGATCTGGGATCGAGGGCAATGCAAACTCCTTCAAGGCAGCAAGAAATAATCAACCAATCAGGATCGCCCGAGCGGGATTTGAATTGATGTGATGCTCTCATTAGCGTTTGCAATATGAGTGGTTGTAGTAGCATGTCAATAGAGGGACGGGCAAGTGGTTTATCCAATCATATGAAAGGATTTTTGAAAACTGAAATAGGCTACATTTCCTATTGAGCAGTCCCAGATCCTTGTGTGGAGCGAAATGCCTCTGGTGGAGCGTGGCGGAACTACAAGCAAGCTATTTAGCACTTTTTATATTATTAAGAAATGCAACTAATACCATGCAGAATTGAGTTCCGGCCCAGCCTTCCACAATATTTTCTGTTTCTCATGTGGTCCCACGGAAAAAAGAATTGCCCACCCCTGCTTTACTGAAGGCCTATGCCTTTATGAATCAGGCCGTGGACAAACAAGCATGGGCTAACTGTAGGCTATAGCAGAAATTCATGTTTGGATAAGACACAAACATTAGTAAGCTTTTGGGGTATTGTTTATTTACTTTTTTGTAAAATGCTTTTTTTCTGTCACACTACTGCCTATAGGATAAGCTTACGTGCATCCTGATCCCGTTCAAGGCCCTGGTATTGCCATTTAAAAAAAAAAAAACATTAAGACAAAACAAACAAACATATTGCTGATAATATGATACTGTATGATGATGTTATTATGGAAATGTTTGGGTAGTCGAAATTAGCTACGTAGTGCTTTTGTCAGTTCAGTGAAGCTCTGGTTCAAGCATGTTGCAGATGCAGCCGATTGTAGTCACATGATCTCGCGCGCACACCGCACACACTGTACAGTATGGACGAGATGTGTTCGGTTCACCTGTGTTCCCCGGTGTATAATGCTACTCGAAGAGACTTCGCTTCTATCTCATCGTTACTGCCATGACCAAAAGTGTGCGCTGTGTGGTGTAATCTTTTTGACTTTTGTTAACACTGACAGAAGTTTATGATTTTTAGGATAGCCTTTGTAACGTTAAGTTAGCATGCTAATTTGAAAAATACAAACACTAACTTCCTAGTTATGCCCGATGTGTGTGTGTGGCAGGTATGATGTGTGTATTTATGTTGGATTTCGCAAAGCTGTATTTGTTCATCCAAAATGACTGGAGACTACGAATGAAAATATGGATAGGCTGTGCGAGGCTAGTTGAAAAGCTATAGATGAGGCTCTATGGAATCAGCTGGTTCTATGGTGTAATGGTTAGCACTCTGGACTTTGAATCCAGCGATCCGAGTTCAAATCTCGGTAGAACCTTCGTTTTTTCCCTGCGGTGTGCAGCTTCAAACACAAATTCGTGGACGCCAAACGCTCCGCCGCGGTGCATAACTTCCTGAAAGTAAGTGGAATCGTTGTAATTCGGTCGTCAAAATGTATAAGGACAGCCTTCTCTTCAGGAAAGAGCCTATTCAGATTCGTCTGTCTATTGGCTATTCCAGTAACGTTAGGCAGCCTAACCAAAGATTATGGAATATTGACCGCAACAAGTCAGCCTATGATAGGTGGTTAGGCCTAAACTTGTATGGTTTTTCATTCATACTAGTAGTAATTCTGAGGACATGACAATGTCATTACAAATGTTTTGGAGTGTGGGTGAGAGCGTGCGTTTTGGCATTCTCGTTAGTTTTGGCATTTTCAGTAAGCAATGCTGCCAATATTTAAAATATCAGTACATGAGTAGGCTACATCAGTTCATCAGTTCAAAATTGTGTGAAAATGCACAAAGGCAGCAGCTGTCTTTTCGAATGTCTTGTCTGTGCAAGGGACTTTAAAGGTGCTATGTATCTTTTCAATGGAATTCTGTCTATAGCCTATTGACTTGTCTTACTACAAAACCATACAAGCTTTTGCACTTACTTGTTTAGGCCTGTAATAGGCTATTTTGTAGCCTACCACGGTGACATAAAGAACACATTAATCTAAGTAGTGTGCTAATTATCTACTCACTTTCATACACAGTAGGGGCCTATGAGGCACAAGTTAAGGTAAGTTATATCAATTAGGCCAGGCCTAAGCCATTCATGTTTTTATGTTGAGTAATGCTGTTATTTTCTCTGTGAAAAAAAAGTAGGCCCATGCAATGTAATTTCTACTTTTCTCCACAAGGAGTCAGTATTCCCCAGATAATGTGATATGATCTTACCAAAAAAGGCATAAAAGAAAAAGGGAGAAAGAACACTTTTATTTGGAACATTTCGTGATTCATTGTCTTGTGCCAGACAGATAATTTTATTGTAGCCTAATTAGTTATAATTATTTATGTACAAGTATTTTGAAAAAATAAGTTTCAATAAGTTAAGGATAATGTTTCATGAGCTCAGGAGAAAAATGGTGTAAATCCTTTCATAGCTCTGTTTGAGTTCACTGAGTGTGATAGGTAGGAAAAACAACAGAAACAGTTGATACAACATAAACCAAGTAGGCTAGTGAATCATCAGCTAACATTTATTGAATGGGCCACAGAATTTCTCTTCATTTTCCCATACCGATTCAGTTAGTGTTACTGTAGGTTTAGCCTACTATTCAGTCTGTGTTGTATCTAATTGTCTGGTTCTTTTAACCAACAGGCAAAATTTGGTGATTCACACCAGATTATTCCATTAGCCTAATTTTCAGTAGGCTATGTGCGTATGTGAGTACACAAATAGTGACATTCTTCCACTGTTCTTCCACTGAAAAGTAAAGTAAAAGACCACCAATATTTTGCCTAACTTGCAAATTGTTGTAAAACACTTTTATTGCATTCAGCTTCATTAATTCCATGCTGAAGTAGGACCTTGGGAGGATCCCCTTTATAGATGGCCCAACTTAAATGTCAAATGAAATGTCATTGCAGCATAATATGAGACTTTATAAGACTGCTCCAGGTATTACACATTGTCCTCTGTGACCAATGTGCCAGTGCTCCCTGAAGTGATTTGTGGATGAAATGTGCAAACTGTTGATATGCCCAAATCCTGTTCATGTAGAAATAGGATTTTATTGGCAAATTGCATTGGGTCTAGACAAGAACATCCTGGATTTAAGAATTTTCTGCCATTGAAGACCCTCTAAAAATATTTGCGGCGTTGCCAGGGTATAGGCTTAATATTTGGGTGGGCATGATGCTTATTTGCAGGGCTACTAAAATGCAAAGTGACCAAAAGACAGACTTTTATTATGATGGCTATAGCCACTTTACCGGTTTTACCTGTAACCCTACCTGTTGTCAGAGGGAATCAATTCTAAAGCTTCCTTTTGGTCTTTAAAAGAGGAACATCTCCATCAGTTATTTGTTTTAATTGTTCAGTTCACGTGCTTGGATCATCTGGAGCATGTGACATACTGTATATGTAAACACACACTAAACACAAAACACCTTCCCGAGACACCTTTGTGTGGTCTGATGTTTACACAGTTTGAGTAGAAGCATAAAGTAAACTGATCTTACTGAGAGAAAAAGGCATGGGCAACATTCTGAATAGTATAGGCTAACCCTGGTAAGTATGACGAACAAAGAAATGTAACAAATAATATTGTAATCTTGATAAATAGTCCAAGATTTTACTGTTTTACATGTATTATGTGAAAAGCTAGACAAACCAAATCAGTCTAATTGTAATGATACACGTGAGTTAAGAATGGGCTAAATTCACTGATTGGCTAGCTATCATATCAGAGCCAGAGGATGGTATTTTGTGCAGTCTCCAACACTCTCCAACCAACAAGTTTTTTTTTTGTTTTTTTTTTTTAAAGATACAAATGACAATTCTGAATACATCAGTAATAAGGCACTACTGAATGTGTGTTTAGCATCCGAAGTAGGTGGATCTCTGCTTAATCCAGTTGTCCCTTTTAGAAATAAATCGCACTATTGTACGTCCCCTTAAAGAAGACCCTACATTCCCAGTAAAGTGCATGAAGCCAGTTATATGGGGAGAAAGGTCAGGAGGCATGACAACATTTTTCTTTGCTCTATTCAGGTGGTTTTCTGAATACTCTCCCAAAATGTGTCTAGTTGATAAGCCATCTAGTGGTCAATGGAATGAAGTGTGCAGTCACCCCTGTAATCCAATGAGAAGTTGAATTTTCTACACACTTGACGTAGGCTACATTACAGACCATTAACAAGCTGAGTGGAACACAACGCACAGGAACGCAGAGCCCTGTGGATTGTTAAAGGGATAAGCACCACTGATTTACTCATCTTCAACCTCCCCTTGAGTGCAACAAGAGTTTTACCTTTCAAGTTCACCCAACCGTTCTTTCAGTCTGACGGTTGCGTTTTTAGCTTTGGGTTAGCCTACAATAGATCACTGAATCCTTTGTCACCACCTAAGATCGACGGAAAGTGAAATGTGTCGATTTCCTTAACTAGTATGACATGGGACTATACTGTCATCCCGGCCCGAAACAGGAGTTCTCTTTCTAACCTTTGCTCGATATCTCACTGTGGAGTATGACCTCTGGTGTGACTGGTCACAGAAGCTGTCTATTGCAGACAGACCAAGTGCTGTGATATAGGGGACCATCACCCATTTTTATTCTAGGCCAACTGTATAACCCACTCATTCACTCGTCCCTGGAAATATAAAGACTGCACTTTTGGAACTCATCATCATTCACAGATACTGGCTGTCACCGAACACAGGAACTTTCAGTCAAAACCTTAATTCTGTTCCACCCAAGCAAGGCAAGCTCCCTATGCATATTGAGGGAAGCCACTTCTTATCACTGTGATTCTTTCCTCCGAAAGTTGTGAACATAATTGCAACACAATATCTACACCAGTGGGAGGCACAGTTGCCTCCAAATGACTCTGTATCCCGCTCTTGGCCTGTCAAATAAGGCTTCAAGATACTGGGCAAGACCCCCACCCCATCACTCTTCACCTGGGGGTGAAGCATGTTGCAATGCTCTCTGGCCAAGCCAGCTGTGGGTTGTAGCCTACTTATTGCGGTGGCATGCGGGCATGCATTTTGTAGCAAGACCGGCATGCATTGCTTTCTTGTTTGAGGGAGGACCTGTGCCACACAACCATACCACCTGGAAAAATGAGCGAGCGGGAAACATACCATGTGAAACGAGATTAGGCTCAACTTCACCAAGGCTTGAAATGTTTTGGTGGCGATAGATGACGCCACAGTGCTTGTAATACAATGCTGTGCAACAGCCTCTGTTCTCTGCTCTCTGTCTCTAGCCCCGTTGTTTCTTGACCTTGGTTTTGGGTGTTAAACGTTCCTCCATCTTGTCGGGGGTAAAAGCCTGTTTTTGATTGGTTCCCTATCTCAGGGAATTGAAATGATGTGGGCCAAGTGACCATACTGAGCTGCAGAGCGAAATCAGATCAGTATGGGTTTTCCTGGACCATTATACTTATCATTTCAGGGTAAACATTTTCCGTTAGACGAGAACTCAGGCACCCTCTAAAAATTGTAGGGGAATGCTGTCCACCAACATGTCATTTTTCAACTGAATGTTGGAAATGACTTCACGTCATTTGTGTAATATTGTGGTATCCAATAAGTAGTCATTTGTAGTCATTAACAATTAGGACTATTAATTAATCAATTAGGACAAGCAGTGGTGTTGTGCCATGACTATGAAACACCCCTGTCAGGCTACATTGTTTGGTCTGGATTCTGACAAGTGTCAATTGGTGTCAGATTCATTTTGTTGGAACTAGAAACTCTCCAGGAAGCCAGAGTTTTCAGATCTATCCACCTTAGCGATCGTATGCAAAAAGCATCGTTTTCAGCTTTGGAATACTCCGTATTAATGTGTACGAGAGAGGTAAACGGATAAATTATTCTGCGTTTTCATATTTACCTGGTTTAATGTGTACAGGGTCTTCGTCTTCGTCGGTATTCAGTCTAAACTGTTTTGGAGTATCTGCATGTCTGTTTTCATCTACCTCTACCTCATCCACCGAGTCCCTATGGCAAAGCAGAGGAGCTCCAGGAACCGGCCGCCTCTTTTCTCTGTCCTGCCATCACACTCACTTTTTCCTCTTTTCCCTACCCCCCCACACCCCCTTCCCCCCTTCCCTGTTCCAGTCAGGCCTCTGGCAGCCGAAGAAAATCTGCATTTTCCAGGAGAGTGCAGCTGGCTGCCGGCTGCTGCTCACGCCGTTGCTCCCGGTTCCCCCCTGTGGCCCCTCACACTGGAGCAGGGGCCAGGAGCTAGAGAGGGGCCTGCTTCAGTCTGCTCACAGTCACACACCTTCTCTTGTCATCATCACATCCCCCCTCTCTCTCTGTAGGGCAGACACAGGTACCGTACACGTCACCGACACTTGCCCTTAGCATACATAATAAACATACATAACGAATGTACATAATGCTCTTTCAGTCAGGTCCCAGTGTATTTGCTATTGCCGATGTAAAAGGTGACCCACCCCTCCTTTCAGGGAATAAAAGTCTTCATACCACATCTCGTCACCTGAGCATACACCCATGTGGTGTGTGAGTGTGAATGTGTACCTGTGTGTAAAAAAGTGAAATGACCTCAAGGACAGAATATTTTTCTGCATTTGAAACTCAAAGGTAAAGAAATTAAGGAGACATTAGACCAGAGCAATAATCACAAAGTTCTTTTTTTTTTTTAAATGAACTAACTGGACTTAGGGACTGACCTTGTTTCATACTTTATACAAGTATCCGCGATGCACCCTGCTGGCTAAGTATACACATGGCTAATATTAGCAAATATGCACACAGCTTCTCGTTCACTTAGTTTCTGTCTGCAGCTCGTGTGACTCATCATTCGCAAGGTGTACATGGCTGGAGAGCACTTCTTTCAAAATTTGCCATCTTCATACACTGTCAGGCCAGCAGACCCATGGCAGCGGAGAGTAAAAATATATTTTATAAGCACATAAAGGCCAGTGCAACAGACATATGGATAAATATATAAATGCATGAATCCATCAGCGGGACTGGCGGTGGGGATGGCAGGGTGCCACTGCTGCTGGGGAAGAAGTGCAGCGTTGTCTGGCTCTGGCCTCAGAGCAGGGCCTGTCCTGGGGGAGCATGACTACAGCTGCCCCTTTAAGGGCAGCAGGAATGGTTCCTTATGCACACAGATACACACACACACACACGTGCATGCACACGCGTGCACGCACACACACACACACACACGTGCACACACACACTTATACACTGAGTTACAGTCACACTCCCACACACATACAGTACATACTACGGTACATACCTATATACATATGCAGGCACATACACACTGTCACATTCATATATACTGTACATACATACAGTCATGCATGCACACTGCAACATACACACACCACATATGCTTCCACATATGCACAAGCACACACATGCACGTACACACGCACCTCTATGACATGTTTACACACACACTCCTTTTCCCCAGCAATGACGAGAGGTTCCCGGTGTGTATTTTTGGTAAACTGCTGACACTTATGTTGGAGAGTTTCAGTGCTAAGTTGTCCATTTTGCATCTAGATCATCTTTTTAAATCAATGCATTATTTCCAAGTAGTTGCCAACAAAATATAAGTTGTAAAATGATTGTACATCCACAGTTAGGAAGACATCCAAAGATTAATAGTTACATTTTCAAAGTTAGTCAAAGTGGTTTTCTAAGTGAAGCTGAGTGTAAGTTAGTAAGTTGAAAGATAATGATAAATATGGCTCTTCCTGACAGCAAGTATTACGTTTAGGAGTTAAATATAGTAAATGGTGAGAAAGCGACCAGTATGTAATAGAAAGTCAAAAACAACAGTGCGAGAAGCCATGACCTCTCATCTTGTGGCGAGCTTTTAATTGCACAATGAAGAAGAAAGCTAAAAAAAGCTTTCACTCTTCTCCAAAATGAGATAGGCTACGAGAAAAATTGAATGGGAGCCATACACCAAAGACGTCATTCTGGTCTGTGTCTTTGCTCAAATTAATGGAAGCACATCAAATAGATGCCTGCAGAGGTGTGCAACCTAGGCCTGTCACTCACATCTGCAGCTTGCAATCCATAAAAAAATGGTTTATATTCAAACAATGAATTTGAAATGTTGACACTGAAGATAATTTAAGAGAGAGAAAGGAAGTAAGAGCCTCCTTTACTTTCAGATCTGTGACTTTTTGTAGCTATGGGACTGATATGGCCATAGCTGTTGTGGCTAAAAAAAAGAGCTCCCATGTGCCTAAAAACTGCAACACCTGAACCACATGTGCTGTATATCTGAACCAACCTTTGGTAAGTCAGTTGCAAATTTGACGTCAGCCTCCAGGCAATGCAACCAATGAGTTACAGCAGACCCAGCAGCAGGCTCTGCTCTGGCTCACACAGACCTTGAAACCCACTCTCACACACACACACACATGTGAGATGTGACTGCAAACAGAGCTCAAGCTGCAAACTCAAGGCCTCTGAATGCAACTCTCTTACCAAGGCCAGGAATCTGAAAGCCATCCTGTGATGCTAGTTGCTTTTCCCGCAGACCTGCCAGGCAGGCAGGCAGGCAGGAGGGTGATGGTGGTGCCAGAGAGCGCCTCTTGAGAATACCAAAAAAAAAAAAAAAGATAGAAAAGAAAAAAAAATGCAGCTAAGTCCCATTTTTACTCTTCTGCTGCCACAATGGCGGTTTCTGTAACCTCTCATTTTGTGACACCAAGGAGGAGTCATTCGGAAAAGGCAAAACACAAACATGCACAAAGGCATATTCACCATGCCACAAAACAGAGTGGTTTGTTTAACTTTCCCGCTTAGTTTTAAATATTTATTTTATTCGCAACAGTTTCCAAAAAAATAAAGAGAAAATGAACTAATAGGCAATAATGCCACTACTCCACTGTGAGGTTGAACGCAGGAATTGGCTTTGTCTGTGAACCGTTCTTGAAACTCAATGGAAGGTTTGTGACCAAAACTGACTAACACCCACAAAATCTCATTTTGAATTATTTAGGATTTAGTTCATAAGAGTTGGCATAAAATATGTCGGGCAACCGCAGTTTACCTCTACACACACACTGCCGTTTATTTTGGTCAGGAGCTGCATTCTAGTGCACTGACTTACAGCAGAATCCCCTGCTGAATCCTGGCTCTTGTTTTTAATTAGTCTTGTTAAAAAGCCAGGAACAAATCAAGGGCTTATTTGTGCAGCTTATGCAGGCGGACAGACTAGGATGCCTGTGCCGCCTTAGTTCTACCGGCTGTGTCACAGTCCCTGAGAGGTGTACTGCGCACACACACACACACACACACACAGTGTCCATCGCTCCGGTTCTCATGTGGTTCAGGAACTTGCCAAAGGAACAGTGACTCATCAGGACAATTAGTCTCCACCCCTGAGGGAGAATCCAGAGTCAATGGCGGTCAAAGAAGAAACTCATAAACTCCTTGAGGTAGTATGCATCATGGTCCTACTGCCTGTCTCCTGACTGCCGTGTCAAACCTTCGTGCCTACTCAGCAGTCTAATGAGAGTGTGTGGCACACTTAGTATGTATGTACAGAAGTAGGCCAGACAGCAGTAATAGGCGAGGAAACCACATAACACAGCCACTGTGTCTGTACGCAAGATGTGAACAAGACAGCGGAGTCGCGTTGAAATGCTTCCCTTTCAAGACAACGTAAAAAGTGGCAAGGAACCATTCTGAAAATGTTTCCTAATAAAAGATGTGCAGATGGAAAAGTTTCCATTATTCCAGTCTCCACAAACATGCATTCCACACATTTTTCAAAGATGTTTGCTTTATTTTTGTAATTAAATAAATGTGCAAATTTATGTACAATATTTGAAAAAAAGTCTATAGCAAGGCACAGTTCCAGGGTAAGTTTTAATATGGTGTATAGAACTGTTGTCTATTAAAATAGTTATTGGCAGGTCAACTACTATGCCAAATGATCAGAAAGTCAAGAACAAAAATGAGTTTACAGACACACTTCCACTCGTCAGAATGGAAGGGAAAAGGGGAACAGTAATACACAGGTTAGACTGGTGGTTGTGAGAACAGGTAAGGAAAACCAGAGGTGTCGTTAGCCGCACAGATCCATTCGTCTTAAAGACATTGAGAGTGCGATCGCTTCTCCCTCAAGCAAAAGCAAATAAGACAGGACATCAGAACAGAGAGAAAACTGGCCTGCATGTCTGCCAGATAGTCTGATGAGCAAAGTTTCAAAAGTAACAAAATGTACTGGATAGGAAGAGGGGAAAGGAAAGCATCTAACTGATTTTAATAATAGATACATATTCATGTGATTATTTCTGTGTGCTATGACTACACATTGAGTTTTCTTTTATTGAATATTAAGTCTTAGTGATTGGTCATAACAGTTTCGGCTAGTGGTGAGTGAGCACTGAGATAATGTGACTACTGTTATGTACGTTACAGGGTTACAATAAGTCTGGCTGGGCTTAGCTATCATAACAACGTTGCAGTACCAGTGTCATCATCAAATGTGGGATGAAGATCAAAGAGACAGACAAAGAGGTACATATTACCCACAAATGAGGAGTCTGTTGTGCCGCAACAGTTTTAGGAAATCTGGCCCTGGTCGACATGCTTTCTACTGCAGCTCGAAATGGCTCTGAGTAAAATTATTGTAGATTGTAGAGTCTGTGTGGGATTGTCTTCTATACTAACAAAGCTGTTGTTCCGAGATGTTCCCCAAATGTGATGTTTCCCAAAAAGTGAATTATGCATTTTGAGCTAAAACCACATATGGGATACCAGTGCCAGTAAACAGATCATCTCAAATCCTGATTCACTTTTAAACTTTCTTGACAGAGCAAGAGGCAAACGCTAACCCCAATGTCTATAAGGCAAACCACACCTAGAGTGAAAGTCCATGATGTACTGTAGTGGTATATTGCTTCTGAGCACCTTGACTGAGAACAACAGTGTCTCCCTTGTCCAACCCAATTTCCAGTGCCTGTGCACAGGAGAGCACACATCAAAAGAGCCTCTGAACGAGGGGAGTCCCTCTTACTCGTGCCAGATGCCTAAGGTGCCATATAGCCTCTGATGTGACTTCCATTTTTTTTCTTTTCTTTTTTTAAAGAATTCGTATTAGAGCCAGGTGTGCCCATACGGTAACAAGCACAAGGATTTTGGTGCTTGATCTGGCTGACAGAATGTATCACTTTGAAATGGCTACTATAAAAGAATGTGATTAACGGTTAATGCTTAAAAAAGTTAAAAGAACATTGTTGAAAGTTAACTTAAAGATATCAAATAGCAGTTGCTATGTTGAATGTAATGTTATTTTTATGCTAAAAAATATAGCTTGAACTTTACATTGGTCTGTAGTTGCAAAGTGTAATGTTTTATGATTAAGTTTTTTAAACAACCATTCAGACAGAAATGTGCAAAAAGCTCATCCATTTTCACCCCAACAGTTAAATGTGTAAAAGTGTCCATCTGGCACAGTCAGCACCCCTCAAAACTGGTTAAATTAAAATTCCGTCATAAAAAAATCCACCTAAAAGTCTACTTTTACAACATCAATAATGATGTTCAGGTAAAAATGAAGGTCCAGCCCCTCCCAGCAGAAAATGGGAGGAGGTAGTCATGTCTTTTTTTTTTCTTTTTGGAAGGCAGGAAGGCTGTTGCTCTCAGAACAACAATAACTCTGCCCCAGTCAGTCCAGTGGCCTTATGGGATTTGTAGCTGAGTGGTTCACAAGCCATATGAGAGAGAGTCAGAGGCTTGAATCACGCACTGAAAATGGCCAGGGGAGAGTTTGTCAAGCCAGGTGGCAGACCTCCCTCCCTCCCTGGTGACGCCTCTGTCGGGTGGGGTGGGGTGAGGTTTTCTGTGCGTGCGTGAGAGCTAGGCCCAGCCTGGCTCCGGGCCTCACACTGGTCCAGGGTAGGTGTAATGGTTGTTGTGTTCAGAGTCGACCATCTGCATGCTAGGCTTGCGCTCCAGGGCGTCGTTCTCCACCGTCTCAGGGCTGGAGCAGCGAGGAGGGGGACGCTGCTTGAAGAAGTCGGACACATAACGCACCTGACAAGGAAAGAGAGAGCGATAGAAAGAGAGAGAGAGAGAGAGAGAGAGAGAGAGAGAGAGAAAGAGTAAGTCAAACAAAAGTATTGTTTTCAAAATGTAATCTATATTTTAAACATCTCTATTTGAAGTGGTCTCATACATTCATTTTTTTAAGCATAAGACATGATTTTACACAATAATAATAGTCGACTGACTACACAGAGGAGGAAGAGAAGAATCTTTCTCATTGCCCAACATGTGCGAGTCAGAATATGAGAAAGAAAAGAAGCGATCCTACAAGCCAAAAGGGAAATAAGACGGGAAAAGAAAAGAATACAGAAACTACAGGAAAAAAAAAAGACATGCATGCTCGAAACAAAGCCATGAAGAAAAAGAAAACAAGAATGAGTCGCTGCTCCAGTGGCACCAGGAGGACCTGGTGCCTCTAATCCTGGCTGGGGGCTCCATAATTGCCAACAGCAGTGGAGAAATCCAGGCCCCTTCTCTCTTCTCCGCTCTCCCCTGCTCCATCTTAGTCTTCTTAGTTCTCCCTCTTCCCCCCTCCTGCCCCTTCCCTCTCACACTTTCTAATCCAGAAAATGAATCAAAAGCACTCCTGAGAGTTTTTTTTCTCTTTTTTTTGTTCCATTCCCATAAAAAAGGTGAGTAAGAGAATAAGGACAGGATAGAGGTTTGTGTGTGTGTGTGTGTGTGTGTGTGTGTGTGTGTGTGTGTGTGTGTGTGTGTGTGTGTGTGTGTGTGT
>JASCQY010000239.1:157175-178663 GCA_030264315.1 Sardinella tawilis
GTGTCAGTTCTGGCAATCTTCAAAAGTCTAAAAAAAAGTAGTTGATGGATAACAGACTGTATTTTTCTACACTGACAACAACACTCAGTCAACGCTTAATCAAATGTAGCCTGAGGTGTTATTTCCATTGAGTCCAGGTGGGGATTCAGTATCTGATGTCAATGCCCCTCAATAAACAATCAGGAGTCATAACATGTGGAGATCTCCCATGCTCCAGTGCTTTTAGAAAAATGGTCCTGGCTGGTTATTCCCTGCTGTAGCTGACAGCCAACTGTTGTTTAGACTAAAAAAATATTTATTCCAAAGTATCCATTTCTCCTGGCTCTGTGAAAATGCTCCGAAGTAAAGGAGGGGCATGTTAAGGTCAAACCTCACCATGGCTCTGAGGGGAAAGGAAAAATAGATCCTAAAAAGGTGAGATGAGGATAGAGATTTTTCTCTCTTTGCCCCTTTTTGCCTTCCTGTTTTTCCAAATACTACTCTTAAAGAGGGGACACTGACAAACAGTGTCTGCCTCCAGTGTGTTCACAGCTGTAGCCAGGTTTCCTGTGGTCGCTTCCACCCTCTCTCTGCAGCCTTAGGCCACTGTTTCAGACACACACACACACACACACACACCGTATCCCTCACATCCCCTCGTAGCACGGCAACAACTCTGACATGACACACAAGGGCGTGTTCATCCCGCTTGGACCTGCCACTGCTGAGTTCGTGAGTTTAACCTGATGCTGGACTCTCTCCACCACTGGCTGAACCAACAACTCTTGCATCCTCAGCAATGCTAAAAATAGAATATTAAGACAGCTCATGATACCTCTTCCGTGAAGAGTAAATTTCCCCAAAAATGTAGCCGAGTCGCCGCCATGTGAACAGTGCCTGTGTGTGTGTGTGTGTGTGTGTGTCTATGACCGTGCAATGTCACGCAATGCCCTAAGCCCGTGGACAAAGACGCACGTCTTTGCTGAGAGAGTAAAGTGAGACAACAGGAAAAAGCTCCTTTGTGCTCTGTCTCAATGAACAATGAGGCCATGAGATAAATGGTGTTATGTTTGCCAGGCTTCTGTGGAATAGTGCAGCATCGTCTGGCCTTGAATGTTGCCATTCTGTCAAGCTGCAGTGTTGAGATGCGCTACTTGATCCACCACTTAAGGTCCTGGTGGATCATCATTTCTCATTGTTTTATGGGTTTGTACTGTACACCTTAGCTTTACCAGAAAGGGAGTGGGTCTCTTGAGGCTGGACCCAAAATCTTTCTTTTTCCAAGATGCACAATACAAGTGGGTCTTGTCATTTGCTTCATATGGGTAATGGTGAACTTTTATGAAGCATTAATTGGAGTTTATGAGGTTTTGTGGATTTGTTTATCAACAACACAATAAATGTATGAAATGCTGTAATCTTGGAATGATCTGAGGATTTCCTCACATAATTAAGAAAGCAATCTGTTTGCAATTATTCAGCCGAAATGCCTTGGGGATGGAAACAAGTGAACACCACCAACGCCCACATCTGCACCGACACCATAGGCCACGAACCCAAACACCTCTTAAACCGAACAAAACGTATGGAGTCAACTACAAGCAGATGTAAACACCAGAGGAGACAGGCTGGCTTCCATGCGTCGTGCTGAACCCCACGATGGTTAAAGCAGCACCCTAGCCCAGCTTCATCAAAGGCCCTGAACACATCATATAACTTCCCCCTTGCCTCAGTCCTCCGAGTCTGAGCCTGGTGCCTCTGTCAACACAAGGCAGCTGCAGCCCACCTGCCATCCAAAAGAACATTTCCCACTTACTGGCTAAAAGCCTTTTCATTGTTATCACCGTTTGTCCGGAACATTCTATGTGGAAGTAGCAGAGTGAAAGGAACCTCTTCGCATGCCCTTTCAGCCGTGACGCTGAGTAAACCTGGACGGCACCGCAGTTGGGCCTTTAATCCCAAAGTCACAGTTCAGACTCTGAGAAGAACTGGATGACCGTCAGTGCCCTTGGCTGTTGTTGCGGCCAGCGCAAAAAAAAAAAAACTCTACTCTGACAGAAATAATGTTGAAGTGTCAAGAAGAAACATATGTCTGAGTTTTCCATTCCCAGGTCCCTCTCTGACACATAGTTGGAAAGACAGGACGGCAACAGATAAAAATTGTGGAGAGAGAATCTTAAAAGTCTTTGTTGAAGCAGGACCCAGTGACTAGATTCCCCCTAAGGGCTACTCATAAAAAGTGACTGATGGGTATCCATGCAAGATCAACATTTACAAGTGGGCCTGTTTTTGACTATTTACTGAGCCTGCCTGAATATTGAAATGATTTTTATGATTCAAAAATTCATGACCTCACTGGAACAACATTCCCACTGGTGCTGTATTTTTCTAATTACCTCAATGCATTTCATTAGTTTCTCCACCAAGAAAAAGTATTTCACCACAACTAAATTTAAACCGCATACTGTAAATAGAAGTTGACTTGTTGGACAGTATTTCTACAACATCTACGGCCTCTCACATTCAACATTATAGTTTGCACACCATGTAACTGAAATAATATGCCAAAATGTTAGAAAAAGAAACTTGTTTAAACTAAGACACATAAATTCTCCCTCTCAGTCTAGAAAATATGCAAATTTTTGAAAGATTGGGCCATGTAGTGTGCAAATGGCCTGCATAACTCACAAAATTTGCATGTCTTCCCCTTCCTTTCCTGTGACATGAATCCTTGATCTTTCCAAATTGGTGTCTGCATCTTAAACCCTGCTAAGAAAGCTAATATTTGAGGAGCAATAGACTATGCCACATGTAATGAAGACCACACTCTGACAGCGCTAACAGCTAGGCAATTAACCTGTCAAAGTTTGGGGTTACATGCCAAATACATTTGAGGGACAATCAGAAATGCTTGGCAGCACATGGGAGAATCTAAACACAGACAGTTTGAGGTAATGTGAATGTGAAGTAATACTACCACTATTTTGTCTTTCTAGCTTTCTGATTTAAAGGCTTGATTTCTGCAAATCAGGTTTTAATTAATAGTGTTGGATAGAGGCAGCTAATAGGTCAAGAACAAGTCAAGTAAATACAGAGTTTTTGAAGGGTCAAGACCAACACCACTGGTTTTTAAATGCAGCTGAGACTGTATGAAAAGGTCAGTTTTCATGGCTATTATTTCATTTTCATTTAATATCAAAGAAGTTAATATTCAACAGTTCATCCTACAATTCTACAGGCTACATAATTAAATATTGGGCAAAAAGGCCTCAAGATGTTGATAACAAAAATTAACGAATCCATCTCCTTCCACGGTAGGCCACGGCTGAGTAATTTTACTTTCAATTCTGAAATGAGAGAAAAATAATCTCTGCTCTTGAGTCAGCGACCAAACTCGAGTAGCACAATGCTAATAATTAACCCTGTGGATATCAGTTCATCGGTTTATGAGAAATCCGTTTAAGACACCTAGGTTTTGGTCAATATTCTGATTTCTTCGAGCCATGTATCCACAATAATCGGGTTTATAGCATTCTTTTATAATTGTGCCTGCGTGGGACACAATTGACAAGCATACAAACTTGAAGAATTCTGTGAACTATTGACCGAATCATGTAAACCCGTTTTGGTTATCAGTTTTCTTAAATGCATGTAAACAACTAAAAACCAATTATTATAGTTATACCAATTATTATAGTTATACCAATTATACCAATTATTACCTGATTATTGCAAGTTTATTGTGGTCATGTAAACGGGCTCACTGAAACATCAGCTTCATAGAACATTAAACATGTGAAGATGTGTCTTACTTGGGGTGGTAAAAGAGCATGGGTAGCTCATCTTTCATGCCATTCAAAAATATATATAAGTAAAGGTCAAGATCAAAGATAACTAAAAGTAGAGAGTAATCCCTGAACAATAATTTTGCATTTTGTTTAATGGTTGCTTTTTTATGCAGTTGCAAAAAATAGGACAGCATGGACAGTGTCTGTGCACAAAAGTTTTCCCAGACAACTACCATTAGTTTTGTAAGAGACCATGTGGTTTTTGTACTTGAGGCTACTTTAATCTAAGCAGCTACTTAAATTAAACAAACAGTCAAGCAAAACCGAAAGGATACATCATCTACTTTGCAAAACCATTTAAATTTGGCAGAAAACAGACACAGTTTTCTGATTTGTGCAAAACATTCAACCCACTGAAATCGTTTCAATGCCCCTTACGTAATGCTCTCACACAAACATGGTCCTTCGCCAAAATAAATGTTTTCACCTGACATACGGTAATACAAACATCATAAACACCACAGTCCAGCAGGGAAATGTGACTGATGCTGACTCAAAAGTAGAAATATTGGCTTATAAGGCACGCATATTTCAACATTACATCTGAAAAGAAAACCATAAGACCCTTGGTAATAATACTACAGGTACTGTAAGATGGATGTAGAGAAATAGTAAAGTTGAAAGGATTGTAATGGGGAGAGAGAGGGAGACCAAGAGGGAGGGAGGGAGGGAGAGAGAGAGAGAGAGAGGGAGGGAATGAGAGGAAAACTGTGTCAACAGAGAGCTGTGATTGGACACCACCACCTGAGTCTCCTGAAGGGGGAAATGGCTTTATGGAGTACGGCCAACTAACCAATCAGTGGCTGGCATCAAAACTTCCCTGTTTGAACTCACAATGATGCCTTTTGAAGTACACAGGAAGTGGCAAATCAACATATCCTGTCTGAAAAGTTCAACTGGAATCCTTAGTGCCACTAGCACTAAGCATGCCATAGCACCATTTATTGAGGCATGAGGGTTCAATGTCCAACCTATATTGCTCTTCCAGGGCACAGTCGATGGCAGCTATATCAGATATGCAAAAGCACAGAAACAGGTGCTCACACTTGCATGTCAAAGGGCAGACAAGCAACACGCGTTGGCCTCACACACGTCATTGCAGACATCATACATGCAGGTGTTGCCTTTGAATGCGGGTCTGCATATAAGGGCTGGGTCACCTTCACACTAATGATTTTTTTTTTTCCTTTTTTTGCATCAGTGGTCCTTCTGGCCCACTGGCATTCCTGACCTCCCTCAAGAGAACTAAATCTGTTCTGCAGGGACCAAGCACATGTCCAAGTGGTAAGACGCTTGGGGGAACACCTGGTGGAGAATGGAAAAAAAAAACAAAAAGACACTCCTGGTACATTACTCATTTAGACAATTAAATAAGGTTACAGGTGACTGAACAATGCAAAAACAGGGTGTTCTTGTTACAGCACACTTGGGACTTGAAGAAGCCTATCCAGAACTTATGAATTAGAGCAGAGAATGTCACCGCTGACAGAATGTTCTCCATATTTAGGATTTACCAAAGCTCAGGCTGGTGAAAAACTGTAGCAAAAACAACTGGGGAAACTAGGTGAAAGGAGGCATTATCCGGCTAAGCCCTCAGTATGCACTGGAGGTTCCAGACATCACTGCAGTAGAGGAAGACTGTGGCACGCACAAGCGCTCTGGCCTTCACAAAAACAGCAGATTACAGTCTCCCTCTCTCTCTCACTCACTCTATTTCTCTCCAATTCTCTCTTTCTCTCTCTCTGTGGCCATATCTTCCTGTAGCCTCCTCTTGCTCCATTCTCTGACTGCCACCACACTTCCCGGTGTTTTTCTCATTCAGAGCCTCTATCCGTCCCACTCGATGCGTCTCTCTGTCCCACGCAGCCGGTGCCAACGATCCTCACAAACGCACCTACTAAAAATACGCCCCGGAGGGGTGGAATACACACAACCGCCTCTTTTCTCTTCCCTTTTTTAGGGCCACTGATGTGCAATTACTGTACATGGAATGACTGAGCCACGGCCTGACTTGAACACTAAGCCCACTGACTAAAAGACATCCTTTCTCTACTGCCAGGAATGTGGTCAGGACTCACGCCTGGCTCATGCCTCTCAAGTACTGTACTCGGCGACTCTCTCTCTCTCTCTCTCCCTTGCTCTACAAAGGTGCAACTTCCTCTTTCCTGATTCACACACATGGGGTGTGTTCAAGGCCATCAAGGCGTTGCGTGTCTGAAAAATTAAACAAAGTGTAATGTGCTTCATTTTTTTTTTTTGTTTGCAGTTGTAAGCTGAATACTTGGTACTGGCAATAATCACACACCCATTCACGACAACCCCATATGACACACCCAATCATAAATATCACACATGGTACCAACCTTGTCTACTAACAAGCACAGACTTACTGAAGATGCTTTGCTCAACAAGGTTACACTTAAACTTAAAGGGTTACACTTAAAGGAGAAATCTGGTGTGAATCAACCCATATCCCTGTTGTTCAATGTCACGAGTGCTGTTAGAAAAAGAACAAGAAAATTTGCTACAACATAGACTGAATAGTGAATTGGCAGCTAACGCTAACTGAATGGGGCACATAAACTCACTTTCAGTTTAGTTTTCCTATGCCCCATTCAATTCATTCAACTTGTCAGTTGCTATTCACTCTATGTTGTATCAATTTTTTTTATCCTTTTTCCTTCAGGTAGCACTTGGTAACATCAAACCACAGGACTATGGATTAAATCACACCATATTTCTCTTCTAAGTAAAGAAGAAAGAAGTAAAATATAATTGATCAGATTGGACAGAAGGTCACGGCCGCACTGAATATTTACATTCCCTGCTACGTAGCCCAGTAATCCAGTGGCTACTGTGCAAATGCTGATCCGGTCCTGAGGTTTGGGGAGAGCGTCTGAGACAGAGATGTGGGTCAGCGTTTCCTCTCTAAGCTCTTTGACTGTTTTGGAAGGGATCCTGTGTACTCAAGGCTCTGGCCAGCCTCTTATCCTCATGTCTGACTAACCACAGCGAAGTCCACATAAAAACGGCGCCTTTAATGCGAACCAGCCACATGAAAAACAGACCCAAATTAGGTGCGCTTGGGAAGATTAGCCAGAGAGTGATTATTCATGTCCATTTGTGTTACGTGCATGCAAGCATCTCAACGTCCACATACGTCTTACTCCTTCAGCAGGAGTGTGTGAGCATGAGTGAGTGCGAGTCTGAGTGTGCAAATTTCTTTGTCGGAGTGCGCATTTGTATGTGTGTGTGTGTGTGTGTGTGTGTGTGTGTGTGTGTGTGTGTGTATGTGTGTGTGTGTGTGTGTAGGGGTGTAGAGTAGATGAGGAGCTCCTCTCCTCTGCCTGAGGCTGCACTCTCATCTGCAGGGTTGAGCTGAGTCATGTGGAAGGTATGTGCTGATCGCACAACCCTCGGCTGCAGGCCCTGGAATCCTAAATCACCCAGAAACGCCCTCTCCCTCCATCCATCCCCCACTCCACCCGCCCCCCACCCTCCTCCTCCTCCTCCTCCTCCCCTTCACCAACACACTCCCATCCCCTCCCTCATTGGCACTGCCCCATCTTTCATTCTTTTAACCATTTTCCCTCCTTCATTCCCTTCTTCCTGACTCCCCCGCACTCCCTCCGTCAATAAAATTAGACATTTTGTAGACATACAGGCGGAAAGTACACATGACAGAGTGTTATTTAGCAACAATGTTCACAGGAAGATAACCGACTGATTGGTCAGCAGCCTTGATGCTGGGAGTGACTGAGCTATACTGGACAGTACGGTATGGTACTGTACGTTCTTACAGACAATTCTATCCTGCAGTACACCGATGGGGGTTTCCAATGCAGAAACAGGGCAACTTCCTCTCTTCAATCACTAGTATCTCCCTCTTCTCTTTCATGAGTCATGACCCTGGTCCTGACCCTCTTTATCCACTATTTCTCCACTTCCTGAGGGGTGGTCCACTTGTGAGATGGACAGGGGCGTGTGTGTATCCAAAGAAGCAGTTCAGCTGTTTGTCTGAGGTGAAGGTCTGAGCAGGCAATCACCAGCTGAACTGGAGGAGAATAATCCCAAATTACACAACAAGAATGAAGCAGCTTGTTGGATACGTTCTAAAATGTCCGTCGTTACAAAATCTTACATCACGCTCCCCCACTCACACATTTGTACTTGTGAAAGGTAGAAAATCTATGAAATTTCTTCATTTAACAGTGAAATAGGATCAAACTGACTTTAAATAACAGTATGTGCTATGTTTGGTATGAATGCAGAGCTGAATAACTAGTTTTCACCTACAAGCATCCTGCAATAGATTATCAGGGCTTGAGGGGAGGGTGGGAATGCAGCAACAAACATTCATATTATATTAGTAATAATGCGCTTATTCAGTGTAGAAATTGCATGAATGCAGTTATTCAATAATACAAATCATAAAATGAGCTCTGCATGCCAGAACCTTGGGCAAAATGTGACTTCACTACTTTGACAAGGGTGTAAAAAACAGAAGACAACCCATGCACATTTTGATGCTGGGAATACTGGGACCTGATAGTTCCATTTTTTTATTTTTTCCCCCTTCCCTTTTCTTTTTCTTTCCCCCTTCCCTTTTCTTTTCTTTTCTTCTCTCCAACCCACAACTTGATCAAAGTAGCACAGACTTCTCAGCATTTGAATGAGTAATTCTACTTTTAGCTCCATCTTAACAAGCTAATCATTCCCACCCCACCAAACTCCTCTCTGATTGTCCCCAGATCTACATTGTAAGGGGAGAGCCTGTAAGAAGTGGACTGTATGGCTATCCCTATGTCTGCTCTCTGACCACAATAGCTTCCAGCCAGACCCACTGAAGTTGCCCTCAACCAATTAGAATTTTCATAGTAGTGCTGCACACACATCACTGCTGTTGAAACAACTGATCAACTTTTTACCAGTCGATCCAAGTTCTCTCTTTCTCTACTTGCTCACTCGTTACACACAGTCCCCTCACTCCTCACTATTTACTTTCATTAGTCAGAGCAATTCTGGCATGCCAGATAATGCTATTGCCTAACAGCGTTTGAGCTCATAAATCTGGGCTTCTCTGTGGTCTAATGCCAAACTCAGAGCCTTAACAACAAGCATTTATGGGTCAGGATAAATCATGAGAATCAAAACTGACTACTAAAGAAAACTAGGGTACAGAACAATTGTTAATGTTCTACCAGAAAGCAATAAGGGATTCAATATCTTTTTGCCTAATACTGACTATACGTTTATGTTGCCACCAATTAATATGGTTAATGTGCATTCAGACTCACTGATCGTTTCTCTGAATTGTGAACCAAAGTAGGCCAGCGAAGGTAGAGTGTGTGAGCTGAGCCAACACCCATAGCCAGTGTTTGTGCTGAGGGTAGACTTACACAGACGGAGGAAAAGAGGCTGGGTGGGTACAGTGCCGAGGGTCTTAAGATTGGATGTCAAACAAAGTCCTGCAAGAGGAATGTCTGGGGCCACGAAACCCCTCCACCGGCAGTCTGCTCATGATCGTGGAGCGACTGGCTCTCACTGAGGTGAACTGAGCCTCCACCACCTGTTGTCTTCATTTTGTTTCAGTGTTTAGGGCGCATGCCAGTTAGATGTGTGTCAGTACTATTTCTTTGTTATCGTTGCCAGTCTAAATACTGATAATATTTATAGCTTTGGATTACCGGTCTTAACCTGTCTCCCTGTCATTATAAAATATGAATTTGGATCGATGGATTACAGGTTTGCATAGCTTTATTAGCTCCCCATCAATGAACCATAAAACACTAGGACTGTGGAGGGCTATTTCAAGTTATTACAGGAAGTGCTTTTGTTATTAAGGCAGATGGGACACAAGGGTAGGCAGGAGTTGTAGACCTGGGTGGAGTGTTAGGGCAACATGCACACGGCTTCATTTCTCTGGTATAGGTGGGTCAAGTAGGCCAACCTGGCTCCCCTCAGAGTTAGGCTATTAAAGTTTGCTTGAAAAGGCAGATCACAAATGGAACTGCTTCTCATCTTTTTATTAATATCAGGAAGACACTGACATTTTTTTTTATTAGAAAGATATGTTCTTTGTTGCCTAGGAGATCATAATTATGTAACTATGCAAATGACTAAATTTACCTGCTGGTGATTGCAAAGGAAAACAAATTCCTTAACCGCATTCTTTCCTCATACCAGAGACGTTCATACCACAAATAAAATCATTTTGTACGTTCCTAACAGCTCCTCTGTAGCATGTCAAGATATCCTACCTGTGTCATCCCACAAAATTCAATTAAAACATTGCAGTAGGCCCTTTGTTGATCTTGGCTAGGCTACACAGAGTGATTAGATGAGTAAGAAAAACACCAAGTTTGTGCATGCTCCTCTCTTCCTGGGTATTCTACGCCAAGCCTGAAGTTGAGAAAGGGACCCGTTACTTCATACAGGTCAAGGACAAGGAATTGAACCAATCATGGAGATCAAGACATGGCATGTGTACAAACCAATATCTAGACAGTCCTTGCCCTGAAGGACCGTCTAGAAGCAACTATTACCACACAAATTCATCAGCCCAATGGCTGAATCATATCTGAGGATGGGAGTAATATACAACTAGTTAGAACAAAATCAAAATAAGAAATAACTCACATTCCTGTAACACCGTGATAAAACCTTATAAACAAGACTTGATATAAGGGAAATATGGAAAGACAAAAACACTCATATTCACTCATAGTAGGAGAAAAAGTAGCATTGAGCAAATGAAACTTAAAAACTCATGCACATGAGGACTTGCCATGTGAAAAAGGTGCTTACACATTTTTGGATAGTTGGGTAAGCCAAAGTCTGTGGAAAGTTATGAGCAACTGGTATCACATTTCCATAAACAAACATAACGTTTCCTGAAAGCTTTGTGAACTCCAGTAAATTCAGAACAACAGGAAAAAGCCCACAACCGGAGTGAGAAAGCGGTTTTACCCCTCTTTTGTATGTGGTTCAAGCTGAGTTTTAAGCACAAACACTCTGTGTGCTGATTACACATGACAGCCTCCAGGGCAAAGGATGGCATTAAACATTCAAACAAAGCTATTCCGAAAGACCCTGTTATACAATTCAAGAGACTTGATTACACACAAAACTAACTTGGTAACGGATCTCATTAGACCACTCAGCTGAGAAATTATGCATTATTATTTAGACCATAATAGAATGGAGGAAAGGAAGATGTAGGCCTAACCTTAGGAAGCATCACTGCCTAATGGTGTGATGAGGTCACCACACTTACTAGCTGCTACTTCTTTGGAGAATGTGCATATTAAGATGTACCCAAAAGGTTGCATTGTGTATTGGGGTTGAGACAGAGAGATCACTTGCTAAAAATGAGGTCCTATCCCCTTGTACTGACCATAGCCTATTGTTTAGATTGCAAGGCTTGCTAAGCAAGGTTAGAATAAACATTTACATAGCGTTATGTCCTAACCAGAGTTTGATCTGACGAATATTTCCCTAATAAACAATTAATAGACTTCAGTAGACTTTATTGTAGGAAGGCTTTTTATATTGGGTCTATTATAAATTAGCGTGGATTATGCTATAATGACTACAAATATTTAGAGAAACTTGTTTACTTACCAACTACCACACATAGAACATCCACGACAACGTAAATCTTCTTTTTTCTCATGTCAGCCATGGTTTACTATCTTCAGTGGCTAAAATCTCGATTATAAATTTAAAAACATTCAATCTAAAACATCTGGCAATGTTGGTGTCCGAATAACCTACAGCAGAAGACAGACAGCAACCTGCACTGCAAGTTCTTCCGGCTTCTGATATCCTAAGTTACCTGCCTCCTTCACGCTGTTTACGGCAAAGGTAACTTCGGCTAATAGGTAACGAAACGCCTAAATCTCGTCAGACTTTCCAAGTCCGCGGTCCTTCTGAGAGCATATTGCCATTATGCATGACACAAGCAAGTGACGATAAACTACAATCAAAGTTAGAGCAACTATAAACAAGGATCGAGCTCCTTTTCCCGAGCCAATGCTTCCAGGACTCCCCACAGCTCCACATCTGACGCGAGGGGCGTTCGCTCGCTGAAGATGAAATGTCGCGATCAAGGCAGAACAGGCAGTAACCACGAGTTCGGAAAGCAGGGTTCTTGAATTCCTTCGTCTCCACGTGAAAACAGCTGACTGAGGGAGGCGCCAGTGTGTAATAAAAGTCAAATTATCGATTCGCTTAACCTCACATTGAAATTAACACATCTGCCCATAGGCAGGGATAGTGCCAAGCCAAGGACTACCCAGCATAAAAACGGCAGTATGAAAGTAAAACAGTCCTTCGATTTTGTTTTGACAGCTGTGAGATCTTTTAAATTATAATTGTGGCATTACAGGCAAGAGAGGGAGGGAGATTTCCGAATTGGAACTTTTTTGTCTAATTATTTCAACATGCGTTCACAGTTCACTCTTGGCCCACCACCTCTTCAAAGGTATGGTGAAGTAAAAGGTAGCCTACAAGAGAGAAAAAAAGTATGGTAAAACAGGGCCCTTGGGTATTGTGAGTCAGTTATGGCAAGGTTTGGTTGCTTGATGTAAAACTATAAAATAACAACTGGATAAAAATAATAAATGTGAGTGTGTGTGTTATTAATTATAGACATGAATCACAGCCCACACAGAGACTAGCACAGGCAGCCAGGCTGAGAGTGTGGGACCACAGTATGGGTAGCCTACAGAAGAAAACACCCTTGTGCCAATAGCCTACAGTAGACTAGTCTACCAAAGCACAGCTAAAATCTCCAATGAAGTGTCACACCATGAAAAACATGAGGAGTTTTCATCAACAATAATGAACTGACATTTGTTGGGTGACACTTAAAATGGGCAGTGATTTTGCCAAGTTTCCCACTTCCCTCTCTGTCCCTTGTGCATGTTATTCATGTTAGCCTACCAATAGCTAAGTTACCAATCACCTTTGAAGCCCTTTATGGTAGGCCTAAACCATTTGTAAGTTGAGGGTGTGTGAGCGTTGTCAATACATTCAGGTCCGAAGCCAGAAGAGAAGTGCTTATTCACCTACTATTCAGAAACTCTGATCCGGTGACATGGTTACGTAAACACCCCTCGGGAGACACCCACTGTTTTCTTTTCTTATTGTTCACAAATAAAGAGTTAGCTACTCTGGGCTTAGCACCACCTGCTTTGTTTGGAATCCCTTTTTGGCAGCTTTTTACTCCACCCATAGCCTACCGTTTCCTCCCTCAATTTTCTAGTCCAGGCCCAGTTACATCATTGGTATCCAGGTCTAAAAAAAACACCCCCTCGATCCACCAATAGCACACCATTTGGAGGTAGGTTAGTGACTGAATTAAGGTAGTGACTAAAAAAAACAGTAAACACTAATTTTGACACAATTCAGCCAGGGGTCTCATGATAACAGCTCATGGCCCCAGAGTGTGGCCCTGGTTTAGTAACAGACACATGCAGTGGGTGTTACTTTGGCATCAAGACCACCGATGAAGATACACCATTCCTGGCTAATCGGTTGGTATGTTTTGAATACTGGTCTGAGGCCTTATAGTTGTGGTTAAGGGAGGCATATGATCCAGCCACCTTGCTGTAGTCGAAGGTGGAACCACCCAGTGTTTGGCGGTGCGAGGGCACAGTGCAGAGGCCTGATTGCTTAGATCAACCCAGGGAGTGTCAGAGGGTGTTGGCCTTATCTATAAATTGTACATGCCTGCTGACAGACACAGATAAAAGGTTACAGGACAGCTAGAGAGCTAAAATAGTTATTTCCTATTTTTGTTTTCTATTTTGAATGAAAAGTGTAAATTTTTTATATTTTGGAATCAAGCCTTGCTAAATATATTTAAGGTGGAAGATCATTTTGAATAAAATAAGGCTTTCAAAACTTCTTACAAACAGCAGGCCTTGATAGTCCATGCCTATATGAAAAGCAAAATGATTAGCTAGTAGCCTGTATTGTAAACACTATGGAAAACAAGATGAATGGAATAATGACTGAGAAAATATTGCACAATCAGTAAGTACAGTAAAAGGGAAGCATGCACTGCCTGTGAAAGAACAAGCTTTCTACTTGTTTTACTTTCCGTGTCAAGTCTGCCCTCTGGTGGTTGGAAGCACACAAGACCAACCGACTTGATGGTAAAATCATTATCCATTATCCATTATCCAATATTAAATTACCCAAAACCCTTTCCACTGATTAAAATGCTTATGATAAGATAATAATTAATATGCAGCACTTCTGACTCACTTTTAAAATCATATTGATTAAGACCCTGAAAATGCATTCACAACAAGTTAGTGATGTACCCAAAACACTCCCATGTTTTTGTGTGTTGAGTCTCGAGGAGTAAATATACAACATTTTGTTGTCATAAGTAAGTTGGTAGGGACACCGGTGTATAAGGCAGGTGGTCAAGAGGCCAAAATGAAATAAATCGGTGAGAGGACCAACTTCCTCACCTCAGATTGGATTCCCATAGTTGCACAGATAATCGAGACCTTTGACCTCTATGACTAAACTGATTACACGGGGACAAACCACATACTGTATATCCATCACTATCTTTGCATCATAATGTGATAATCACATCTTACAGTACCTGATTCTGAAGAAGGGAGAGCTGACATTGTAATTCATTGCCAGACATAGAACACAATGTCACATTGAAGACTGTGCATCTCTGCACAGTGTGGCAAGTACCCCTGAAACATTACTTCAGAGAAATATGAACATGAGGGTTGATGAATGTCATGACACCAGATCAGAGGTGGAAATGAGGTGGCACCGTTGTGACTGAGATAGAACACTAAGAGCAGCTGAAGTGTAACTAAACTAGCTCCTAGATGAAATAGGCAAAACAGGAAAAACAACAGCAGTGCTTTTATACCTTCCTCTGATGGCCAGAGGCATGTGACAGATATGATGTGGTAGATATGACATACCAGTACACTATGTCCTGCATGATATGACTGTGGATATCATTCACTGATGTTCAGTTCTTCATTGTATTAAAGCTGTGTTCCCATCTGTCCTCCAGCTCCAGGATGGAGCAGTAGCAGCAGATGCAGATGCGCTGCTGAGGAAGCCATGAAGCGTAACTCCAGGACAGGACATATGAGCTCTCGGCCTCCCTCCAGCAGAGCGCTCCTAAGGGAGCGCAGCAGCAACCAGGTGGACAGACCACATCCAGTTTACAGTAAGTCTGAGTATTCCATTCAGTAAGCAAGATATCTGAAAACATAACAGAGGTCCATTACTGATGTAGTCACTGCATTCACAAGAAAGAAAAAGAATGTTTCATATGTATGTGCTGTATGCTCTAAAAGAAAGGTCAGTAGGCCAGACTCTACATATAGTCATATAGTGTACAAGTGAAGCTCATGTTTGTTCTGTCTCCCTGCTCAGGGATGAAGCCTGGCTATGGAATAATGCAAGACAGTTTAAAATGTCCAGGCTAGTGGAGAGCTCCAAGCCAGTGGGGTCCTCTGATGAACATAAAGAGCCCCCACTACCAGGGACCTCACAAGACCTCCATGCCCTCGTAGATGGGCAAGCGAGGCCAGGTCTCCCTCTTCTGTGATTAGGAGGCAGAGGCAAACATACCTCCAGTTGTCATTGCTGATGTTGATCATGATGAACTGAAAGATGTCATCTTTGTCAGCATTCTTTGCACTCTACAGATTGAGTTTTGGTTCTAACAGATCAACTAGAAGCAATTTGGGAGAAGACCAGCAATCACTTCCCCATGACTGCCAAGTGATTACAGGATCTTCAGCTTGGCCTAATATGTGGAAGAAGAGCTCACTATTCTACCTTCCCCGCACAACTTTCATTCTCTCTTTAGTGTCTGTGTTCATCTGTGGCTCCAGCCCCATCTCCTCTGTGTGTAGACTACAGCACATTCATTGCATCATGTACAGAATGTGTTCTGTCTTCATCAGTGTTCTGAAATATTCGACAGGAACATGTCGAACATACCATTCCAGTCAGACGTTTGGACACACCTTATTAAATGATGCTTTTTCTTTATTTTACATGCTAATATCACATTGCACTTCAACACAGTCAAGTATCTCTCCATTAGCTTACGTTTCTCTTTTGACCAAAATTTTGATGTAGCAGTCAACAGACGGAGGGCTCTGGCATGCCCAATAATGTGAAAGTTCACAGAAAGTATCTGCCCACAAGAAAGGAAACGTAGGCCAGTTAAGGGATTCCATAAGTGAGACGATGTGAAAGCGTTTGGTGCACCATCTCAACTTGGTGCCTTGGAGAAAAAAACACTGAATGAGAAGTTGGGTCCAAACTTTTGATTGGTAATGAACTGTATATCAATAGTTTCTTTGGTTTTATGCTAAAGTCAATCTAAACTCACTTTTATGTAATATGACTGGTATGCTTTTGTAAGGGACTAACACCAAGCCGGCAATATACAAATAAAACACATGCACATGCCGTTTTTAAACTGCCTACTATATACTGTACTTGTACTGCTGCTGCGCTACATGCCGCACAGCACACTGGGCAGCACACACTGCGCCTGGTACAATACAATAGCCAGCACCTAATTAATTAATTAATTAATTAATTAACTGCAGTTGCCCACTAGTCCCTAGTATGCAGCATGGTATGCAAGCAGCAGAGTCCTACCAACCACCTGGCCAGAACCTCATTAATCAATGCTCTGCAAGTGCAGTTTATTGAGCCCAGCGCGCCACTCCTGCACTGTTTGTCCACATACAGTACTGCATACTACACGCTGCTTTCCCCAGAGACCAGTATGCCAGTAGTATGTAGTAGGCAGCGCAGTAGGTAGTTTTGAGAACGGCACGTTTAACAAGTTTTTTGAATGTATGTGAGTTGACTGTGCAGGATGATGAGTCATTTTTGCTACTGCCAATGTTTTGTGCCAAGTGGTACATTGTCTAGTAGACATGTGCTGAAAGAGGATATGACTCACAGAAGGTAGATTCTGACAGCAAAACTTCAGATTGACAGATTGAGTTAAATATTTCAACAAATTTGAGACTCCTTGATTAATTCAGTGTTTTAACCTGAAGAAGAAAGCATTAGTCAGCTTTGTTTTGATACGTTTAATGTATTTACCTCTTCATTTTGTCATTTCAATTATTTTCTTACAAAATATAACAATAATTATAACAACAAATTAACATAACAGAAGCAATACAATATAAATTGCTTTTTTACAAAAGAATAATCAAAGGCAGTGATTTACTCCCTTTCTTTCAAAATCTTCAACAAACATTTCTGAACCTCCCGTAAGAAGTAAACAAACTCAGTAATGACAGTTCGTCACAAATTCATCTGAACAACAGGAGTGGAAGAATAGGAAGAACACAAAGCAAATAAACACGGTGGGATACATGGGGGGGGGGGGGCACCCTTAGAATTCTGAGCAGGCAGGAAGAAGGGCAGCCATACCTCTCTCTCCCTCACATCTGGATAGAACAGACACAGATGGGTCTGGACTCAGGCCAAGACAGACAAGATGCGTCACAACCAGCACCCTCCAGCAGATAGTTGTTGCACTATACGAGGAGTCCAAATGCAGGGTTTTCCCACCATAGTAGTCCTGAGCTTGTAAGAAAGACTGTTGTTTGAGAGACTGTAGTGACCTAAGAACACAGACCTTGAGAGATGACGATTGGCACTTGGAGGTGGCATTTTGATTCGGAGGCCAAGACCTAGTCACTTTACACTTCTCAGCCCCATTCAGCCTGGAGACAAAACACTTGAAACTAATTCATTTTGGCTGAGTCAGGCTACAAGGATCAAAACTGGGTGAGAGACAATCAAGCAAGATTTGGATGCAGTAGTGATAGTAATAGTGATCTGGTCCAAAATGATCCTCTAGCCTGAATTTATATTGAAAAATATTAATTCCATAGAGCTGATGTGTGTACTGGGTTTCCAGTCAACTGTGCTGTACTTTTTGATATCTTAAAAGAAAAATGTATGCGTCACATTATGCATTATTCATTTAAATAGTTCATGGTTAACGAAGCAAGCCCACTGTGATGTGATGCATGTTTGCATGAACACAGCGAGCAATTTCATAAGATTTTATATGCAGTCAAATGGTCAACCTCAGAATTTTAAAGGTAATACATAGTACACAGGTCGGACACAGATTTGTTCCTGTGGCTTATTCAAACTTGAATATGGGGGTCCTCTGAGTATGTGATTATGAAAATCAACAAAAACAAACTAACAAACAAAAGCAAATGTCTAAATCCCTGATGACCTTGGGTTTCTTATTGCACAATAGTGACTGCTCATGTGAAAACCGTACAACTAAACCCTAACCTTACAAGAGATCAGGATTGATAACATATATATCCAAGGAAGCACAAAACAAAATGTAAAAATAAAATTTAAATAACATTATTATTTTTTTTAAGCAAATGTGTTACCATGTCACCACAGCCAAACGAACACCTTTTTAATTTTTTTTCCAGTTCCTCACACTCTTACAAAAACACTCAGATAACAAAATCACATTAAAACTCACAACGAAATACTCTTTACGAGACCTTCACAAGATCTTTACAAGGGGAGGGTGGTGTTGGGTGTGTGCACTTAGGAATTAAGTCCTTGTTTACATATAAATCCCACAACACAGAGTGAAAGGCCAGTCTGAAATTCAGCTCCGACATGGATGACACGGGGATGAGACGGAAGGGTCCCAGCAGAAAGGTACAAAAAAGTCAAAGCTTTGGTGGGATGCTGGGTGGGCCCAAGGGCTCATCTTGAAGAAGGGGGGTCAGCTCATCTCAGGTGACAGTAGCTCAAATAGGTCTTTAGGCTGGGGAGTGGTGGGCACCAGTGTTCCATAGAAGATGTCAGTTTTGGGCAGAGCTGTGGCGTCGACTTTGCCTTGTCCAAGTCCTGTGCTTTCAGAGCTGCAAAGGAGTTCAAACTCGGGGAGATGGTTGGTACACCATCCCCTTCCTCTTGCTCTACAAATCTTAATTTGTGGGAACGTCTCTGCCCTTGGCACGGTTTTATGGACCGGATTTGCATCGGTCCGCCTAGCGTACAGTACAATGTTCTGTGGACATTCGAGAGAGGAACCCTACCCCCCTTCCTCTGTAGTTGGTCACTGCGTGAGGGTGCGGGGGTGCTGGACGGGAGCAGGGCACAGAGGGGGCGGTAGAGGGATGCCCCCCAGGGGCCCGAACTCGGCTGTGACGGAGGCCGAGGGGGATGGAGGACCCGGCGTGGGGGACATCAGAGGCAGCACTGGAGGCAAGGAGAAGTCCACCTCCATCCTGTCTGACATGGCAACCGAGCCGTGGCTGTAGCCGGAGCCCGACGGGAGGTCGTCTTGGAGGTAGGAGCCCAGCTGCAGCTGGTAGAAGCCTGGGCCGCTGGGGAGGTGTGAGTCTGGGGTGCGGGGAGGGGAGCTGTGGCTGGTGGAGGTGCAGGTGAAGGGGGAGGAAGAGGGGGAGTAGCAGGAGGGGAAGAGCTGAGGGGGGGACAGGGAGTCGGAGCAGGGCGGAGGAGGCTCCCTCAACTCCTCCAGGGAGGGGAGGGGAGGGTAGGGGCCAAAGACGGACTCCTGAGGCGGGGAGGAGGGACACGGGGAGGCGCACAGCTCTTCCATAACCATCCCACACCCAGTATCTAATGAGAGACACACACACACAGACAGGAACATTAGCACAATGTGTACAGTGGATAAGAATATGTAAATCCACATAATTCATTTTACAAGGGTATTGTTTCAGCATCGCAGATATCTAATCTCTAATCTGTAACTTAATTAAATTAAATGGAGAACAATTAGATTAAATGGAGAGCATTCTCCGTATATTAGTCTGTCGTGTCCGTAATGAAATGATCGAAAGCTCCTGTAACAGATATGAACTAATGTAGTTATATCCCGCTTTCCAACTCCCTCTCCCTCTCTCTCTCCCATTGCTTAGGATTTCCTCTCTCCTTTGTTTTACCTGTGCGGCCCTGCCTGCAGTGCATGCAGTGAGAGTTGTGTGCTCAGGGCTTTAAGAGAAAGCGTGCTGTTCGCTTCCGTCGTGGACGACCCTGTGACTCCACTGGAGCCAGGAAACACCCGTGTACACAAACAGACAGACAGACAAACAGACAGACAGACAGACACACACACACACACACACACACACACACACAAATGCATAGGAAAAAAGCAAACAAATGAAAAAATGATATCACAAACACAAACAAATGAGTAAGAATGCAGATATGAGGTAGCACTGGAAACACATGGTCTGATCCATTAAACAAACTGTTGGAAAAAATGGAAATACAAACAAAGTGATTCAATACTGAAACACTTTCAAATCATGTCAAAAGGGGTAATGAAAAATAAATGAGAGGTGAGGGTGAACCCAGAAACTTTCACACAGCTCTGTGTGTGTGTGTGTGAGAGAGTGAGAGTGAGAGTGAGAGAGAGAGACACCTTGCTTCTCTTGGTCTGGAGAGGGCGAGGGTGTGTTGGATTGGCCGGTGGAGGTGTGGGAGGAGCTGTGCGAGTTGCTGCTGCTGCTCCGCTCTAGTTCTGCCACCTCTCCATCCTGCTCTCCGTCATCACTGAAACACATCGATCACACATGCAGCCAAATCACTCACCAGATATACACCACCACAGGAGAGAGGGAGAGGGAAAGAGAGAGGGAGAGAGATTGAGAGAGAGAGAGAAAGAAAGAGAGAGATTGGGTGGAATCACTGCAGGTCTCTGTGAACACTTGCATTTGGAGATACTGCAGCCACTTGTCTCTCAGTGCACTCTAAAGAGCTTTTCTAAAGAAAAAGTGTAAGCACACGAAAAGAAGCTGTTTCATGACTCCATTAACACCGCTGAGGATTCAGATGTCTCTCATGAAGCTTAATATTTGACCTACACATTTCTAGAACATCCTGTGCAAATACACACATAAGCTTAACTGCAAATATTAACCAAGGAACTCTTAACCAGGCAGGTTCATATCATACGATTTTTAATCCGCGTGTCAATACGGCCAACTTCAACTAATTTCCGAAGCGCTTGCCATTTCTTCTTTTAAACTACTATTGGTGTAAAGACTCCTGCACTGTTCTTTTATGTTCAAGTGGGCACAGTTGAAATGATACAAGCTTGGTTCATATTTAGTTTGAAACTGATCTAGTTGGTTGGACACCATACTGTACATGTAAGTGATTGTGTGTGTGTGTGTATATGTGTGTGTGTGTGTTTATGCTCCTTTTTCTACTCACATGTTCCCTGACTGCATGTTGTATTTCCGACGCCCTAGTCTGGTAGTTTGCTGCATGAAGAAGTCATGCCTCTCCGATTTCTTCCACAGGTAGTAATACTCTACACACTCTCCCACCGAACGTGTGCGTACCTAGGGGAGACAAAGAGAAACGCACAAACGTAGAGATTACTCATCTTAAAGGAGTTCTCCGGAGTGAATCAAACCGAAGCCCTGTCGTCTGCTGAGGCTGCTGAGTGCTGTTGATGGGTATCAGAATGACAGCAGTAGGTACAACGTGGACCGAATTTGCCGACTGCCCGCTACCGCTAACTGATTAGAGCATATGAAAACGAAACCATAGCGACACAGATATGCCCTCATCAGTTAGCGGTAGCGGCTC
>JASCQY010000240.1:3527-20975 GCA_030264315.1 Sardinella tawilis
TGTGTGTGTGTGTGTGTGTGTGTGTGTGTGTGTGTGTGTGTGTGTGTGTGTGTGTGTGTGTGTGTGTGTTGTGTTGTGTTTTTAAAGGCTCATGGATGCGAAACGCAAACAGAGCGTGTTCCCTCTTTAGATATTCTTTGTTTTGTGTGATTTATGAACATGCTCCAGCATGCGCTGTGCGCAGGGAATATGTTCTTGTTACCCCCATCGCAACCAAGCTCCATTGTGTTGTTTATTTACATGACAGATGCGCTTATACAGTGTGATGCATCATGTTTGGGTTGAGTCCATGTTCATCTTACTTTGTCAATAACACGTAACACTGATGGTGAATGATAACCCGAGCCCTTCTCTCCTCTGTTTTGTCTGCAGACGCATGCGGCCTGTCAGACGCGGCTCACATCGAAAGCCTGCAAGAGAAATCTCAGTGCGCTTTAGAGGAATACGTTAGGAGCCAGTACCCGAACCAGCCCAGCCGCTTTGGGAAGCTCTTGCTTCGGTTGCCCTCTCTTCGCACCGTCTCCTCTTCGGTAATTGAACAGCTGTTTTTCGTCCGCTTGGTAGGTAAAACTCCCATTGAAACCCTCATCAGGGATATGTTATTATCCGGGAGCAGCTTCAACTGGCCTTACATGTCCATTCAATGATCCGAATGAGAGAGAGAGAGAAAAAAGAGACCTAAGGACCAAAACCCATCAAGTCGTGCAAGAAGACTATATATAGGACCTCGTTTCTGATCACCTTAGAAGACACCACATTTTTAAGTCTTCGGGGACCGAGATGGAATACGTAATGTACAGAGAATAAAGAACTGGACTTACGCCCATGTAAATCCCCATTCATCTTCAAGAACACTCTTCATTTTGTAAAATACTAGTCTTTATTTTCCTTTTTGTAAAAAAATACACCCAAATAAATTGAAGAACATCATATGCGCAGTAAAAATGAATCAAGACTTAGCGGGAAAGTAATGTTTCCAAGCAATTATAAGATATGTCCTGTGTCTATGTATCTGTTTTGTATTTTTTTCTGGTTCTAAACCAGGTTTTCTGTGATTCTATACTAATGATTTTTGATATAACCTTTTGCTTCTTATAATGAGTGCGATATATGTTGTTGAAGCTATGTTCTCCAAGAATTAAAATTGAAGTGAGAATTTAAAACATAAAATAAAGAAACATTTTAGACAAATAAGAAACCGTCTAATCGCAATGACAATATTATCACTGATGGTTGAACGTCCCCCTTCCAACCATGCAATGGACATGCAACTCAACGGATAACTGACCTCACGGACTTGAAAGGAGAGGAAACCCATCAAACTTTTTTTCTTGGTCATGTGTGTGTGTGTGTGCGTGCGCGCTTGTGTGTTGAGTCAATCATCATTCAAAGAAGAACTACATGAAAAATCAAAAAGCACTTTTAATATATCATTTTCGAAATACATTTTGTTTGTTTCGTCTTGATGTGTTGTTGTTTCTTGAGTTTTATTTTGTGTCGCCTTTCATTTGTTTGGTTCATGACTGCTGATTTGTGCTAAGGGGGTTGTGGGTGGGCCAAGGGTTTTGCAGATAGCTTAGATGTGTTGGCGACTAGGCCTAGGCTATATGAAAAAAAAGATGGAGAGAGAGACAATGTGCTGTTTTTTTTACCACATATGCTTTCACGGTACAATATACAGGTGGTCTTTCAATTCGTATGTTCATATCATAATCCGTTGGTAACCTGTGGGGCTGCTGGATTTTCATTATGCTGAATTGCCTCATCGTCAGCAAATGCACGTAGGCTCATTTGATTAAAACAAAGGCTTTAAAGCATGTTGCTATGTATTGATAGGGAACAATTACGCCGATGTCGGCTTTAATGGGAGCTATGTGAGATGACTGTACTTCCTCGGGTGGTCCTTCAGATCTGAAAACACCACATATGTTACCAGTGAAGATGTTTGATTTGTCGTTTAGACGCATCTGGCCTTAACATTCACGCTTACCTGCTTTTCGCAGTGTATTCTATGTCATTGAATGATACTATGCGTAGATTGCTTCGGCGGTTGGCACTGCTGGTTGCAAGGTATCGTAGGCGACACTATATTTATGTGTGTCTCTTTTTTCTCAGGCATTAGTGTAAGCCTATACACAAGAGAGAGTTTTACCTTTCAATAGAGACACCGAATTATGCTTTGACGACGTGTGGAAATCAGACTAGAAAGAAAAGAAGAAAACCTCTGAGAAATCGAGCATTGATAACATTCCACTATACGCTGTAAAGAGAGGTGTTGCAGCAGCTGCAAGGCAGCAGTTATATGCGTGATCAATCTGGGAAATGTATACTGCTGCATGTAAGCTGGTCGATAGTAGCACTAAATGTGATGCATTGTATGCTGAACAGAGAGCAGCGCAAAGGATAGCCGTAAATGAGGGAGAAGAGGCAGGATGCCATTCGCTTCCTCTGGGCTCCGCGGCTCGTACGAACGTCTTCCCTTTTTACACGCTCAATGTTGTAACAGCATTGACAAATAAGCTGTCGTGTTGGGAAGGAAAATGACTCGCCCTTTTCCTGTGCGACGTGTGTGTGTGTGTGTGTGTGTGTGTGTGTGTGTGTGTGTGTGTGTGTGTGTGTGTGTGTGTGTGTGAGTGAGTGAGTGAGTGTGAGAGAGAGAGAGAGAGAGAGAGAGAGAGAGAGAGCGAGAGATGGCATCGTCCCCTTTCCTATTATTAATAGCTATGTGGCAAGTGTGGTCCACTGTGATGAACTTTGACAGCAAGAGGAGGGTTACATGCTTTTATGGGTCAGTCGTGTCATTTGAGAAAAGAGCAGGCATAAGCAGAGAGGATAGCTTACATGCCTCAGCCACCCAACATTTAAGAACTTGATCTGATTTCTTTTAACTTCTTTTGTATGCACCAAACGCTTGTATACTTTTCTTGAACCCATGTGAGAAGAGTTAGAAATATGTGACGCTAAGACTGACTTGGCTGATGATGTCATATACAGAATATCTTTGCTCAAAGTTGATTTCTATGTAATGATGTGCTGTTGCCTGATATTTTGTTCGTTTAAGAAAATAAAGAACGACACGCGTTTAATATAGGCCACGAGCCACGCATGCAAACTACAATTTATGGATTTATTCAGAATAAAGCTAATTACCGCTAAAATAAGCTGAGCAAAGCATAGACATTAATTACGCACATCAAACAACCACAACGGTTTTGCGTCAGTAAGTCGACGCCTGAGAAGTGCACGTCTCTGAAGCGTGTTGAGTTCGGCAAAATTCTACAGTTTATGATCCAATCAATGTACTAAACACATGTTGCTGAACTCCACTGGCTCTTCTGAATACCTTCTAAATCATGGAGCTGATTATGTCAGTATGAGGCCTATGTCATAACACTGTGCTTTTTTGCCTTGTCTTGCAAAGCACAAAGCTACAGGTTTTCTTTTTATAGATGGTCAAAGCACATCCATCTATGATCGTATGCAATATCTTGTTTAACCATTATGTCTGAGTATCATATCGAGTCTAAAATTAAAACGTTACAAACTTCCAAAACCTGACATAATGGTATCAACATACCAAAAGAAGTGGCCGGTATTCGTCGCTGTTGAAATGTTTTGCGCTTTTTTTCAGATGTTTATCAAAATTAATGAAAAAGGCTTGAAATAGAACATGGATCGTGGGATATAGGATTTGTAACCTTAAGCAGATGATCTTATCTTCAGACATCTTCATATTCAATCGTCCTACATGAACTTCATGTGTTACACATTACATTACATTTTATTTTTTGCATTTTATTCTGTGCAGGACATGCCACATGGAGCATACAGGCCTATGATGAAGTTAAGGTGACAGTTTCACCATATTACCGCTTGCAGAATAGCTTCCCTAAAGCCCGGGGGCTAGCACACTAGTTGCCTTTGAGGAAGGGGTGAAGGATGCAAATTTATTTCTTCTTGTTTTGATCAGTTTCACATTTGCCCACAGCCATCATTGTAATAGTCAAAAATGGGCTCAACTGCACTTTGGCGAGTTGGGATGTTATGTGTAATATGGCGTCACCGTTAGTAACACGAAACAACAATTTACCTTTGACTTGTTCCATTTATCAAAGCACACGTGGGTGACTCGCAACATAGGCTTATTTGTTTGCTTAAGTACACAGTTGCTTTCAAAGAGCAGCATTTATTAACCTACCAGTTCTAAGATTTTCAAAACATAGCCTAAATGGCTAAAAAAGGAGTTGAAGAACACATGCGTAAACCTTATCTATCTATCTAGCCCATCTCTATATTAATTCCCGCAAATCGGAAAGTACTATGATCCAGTCAGCATATGTTTTATATGGATATTTTACGTATAAATGCCTTTCAAATGCTTATCACTTAAGCTGTTCCATTGCCGGGGGACAAGGCCATGAGCCGCACCGTGATGAGATGCCTTCTAAATTGTGCTGTCACTTGAAATCGCCATGTACTTGTTGGCTTTGTGCACGGGCGGCCATATGCAGTCAACCTAAGATGACGCTACATTGCTGTTAACAATCTCAGTGATCACGGCATAATTCTGCGTCCACAGCCCTCACCAAGAAGGTTTAAGCCATGGATCAAATCCAGCACTACGGGGCATAAAATACCCCCAGTTGTGAGTCTAGCATAAGGGGACGCCAATGCGCATGTGTGTGTGTGTGTGTGTGTGTGTGTGTGTGTACGCGAGAGCGAGCGTGCGTGTGTGTGTGTGGTCGGTCCATGGCATGTGAGGGAGGGAGGCGAGAAGGCACAGACCGCTGTGTAAGCGATCCCTTTGTGTTGATTTAGGAAGACGTTTGCTGTATATAACGTTCAAGGCTGATAATATCATTGCTTGGACCAGATAAATAAAGCACTGGCCAAACCATTGGGTCAGCTATCGATCCTCCTCGCTCAGGGAAAGGGAACGCGAGGGAAAGGGAACGCGACGATGGTGTTTGAGGGGACTGGGGGTGGAGTGTGTGTGTGAGTGGGGGGGGGGTCTCTTATTAGCATTCCATACCCATGGACTAACACTGACAACTAACAGAGATATCTAGCTCAACTCTATGCTTAGTCTCACTCTCTCTCTCTCTCTCTCCCTCTCTCTCCCTCCCTCTCCCTTTGTTCCTCTCATTCACTAAAGGTATAGATTACATTACACATTTGCTGCCCGTACAAAGTGCACATGTTAACAATTTCAAATAACATAGCTGATAGTTATTTATTAATGTATGTATTAATTTGTTTATTTATTTGCTGGTTGGTTGGTATCGTTAAGTCTTGGAGTGTAACCTAATCTGAATGCACATTTATTGGATTATTTGGGCCAAAGGTTCAAGTAGGCTAATATCTTCACAACAATAGTATATTATAAAATGTATTGTCTTCAGAGGAGAAACTGCTGACTATTTTGAGAGGTCACAGTTAGTACTTAGGTAACTTACAACTAACTTAAGTAGGTAACTTTAATGTGGTTGTAGTTCACAATAATAGAATGGAAATTTATAGGCTACATGGAGATACTATATTTAAAGTGTGGTCGTAAATCATAACGTGATGGTATTCCTCGACTGAAAACAAAAATCGCACAACTAGTTACACCACTCTAAAAAATATGATCTGTCTCTGATGGAGTATGCAGTACGTGCCAGGCCTCTTCTCTCTGAAAATACATGATTAAACGCGCTCAAAACTTGTCCAACAATGACAGCTGTTTATCAGTTACTGATTTCTTTCCAAGCTTTCTCCCCTCCTACCCCAAGCTTCGTTTCTATCCCGCTTTGTTGTTTTAAAATATGCATGTCTCTCCGGAATGCCAGTCACGAGTCGAAACTTTGTGTCCAGCCTCCCACATGAAATGATCCCCTTAAAGGGGGCTCAATATGTCTCAATCTGCACTCCACTTCACTCAAAGCATTTGGGTATATGGGACAGACCCCAAGAAATATATTAATTAAAGCGAGATGTTCGGCTCATAAGACTTACTACAGGAAATCGTGACGGAAGAAGATGGAAGACACTGCAGTTGCAACATTGCACCAGCCTTTGAAAGACCTCTACCACAAAGTAAGATTTTTTTTGCATTCATTTCGTCCTTCCCTAAACGCTAATGCAAGGGTGCGTGTCGGCAATGTGTGTGAGAGAGGCGTGTGCACGCGCGCGTGTGCCCGCGTTCAAGCAAAATGGATAAGCAGAGAGGGAACGAGGGAGGCAGAGAGGGACGAGGGAAAAGGGGGAGGGCGGTGTGTGAGGAAAGCGAGAAAGGAGAAGAGGATGTGCCTCTGCGCGTATTTCTCCGGCTGTCATTAACAACAAATTAATCAACACGTGGCATTTAAACTGGAGAGAGATAGTTTTCTGTGTTTGTATATGTGTTGCTGAAATAAATCAGGCTGCCGGAAAAGGGGACCCTTGGGAATCGGAAAGCAAAGTTTTCTTTGAAAGGGAAAGCGTGAAACAAGAGGTAACCGAGTCGAAACTGAGACGGAGCTGTGCGAACGAAATTTTCAAGTATAAAATTGTTCATCCTGTCTATTTTAGTTTCTCTTCCAGTCATTTTCTGGTGGACGCGTTAAGTGCGATTGGATATGACAGGCTCTGACTCGCGGTCATTTTGTAGCAATCTACCCTAACTTAATTGGCTTTTAAGGCTACATTAGTGATTTTTGTCTGAATAGACATGAAATGTTTTCTTTTATTTGGCATCTGTCAGGTTCGAGTACACGTTACCTGTTGCTCATTAGCCAACACAGAATGGATCTTGGCAGTCAGTCACCATAGGCTACAAATGCAAGGTTGTGTATACGCCAAAACAATTCTCTACCTAATCCCTTCAAAAATCGTAAACACGATGACGTCAACTTATCGTGAGATCTTACAAACAAAAAGAATTTAATTAATATGTTAATTTATAGTTTCAAATAGGTCTTAGTAGACACCCACGTAGTCGGCTTTAACAGCATATGTGAAATAAGTAACTCTGTCGCTACATAGCCTGACTTTAAGTGCCTTTGCTGCTCGGCTGTATGTAGTTTTTAACAGACAACAGATGGTTCACGAGCATACACCTCAGCCAGCAAATTTCTCTCAACAACATTTTGTTGCAACTCCACTACATGCTGAGCCTGAGTTGAGAGAGATCCATTTCTATATGTTACATGCACAGCTTGCATACAATTACTCAACAACAATGAGTGCTTTTTATATATATAAAGAGAGAGAGAGAGATTTAGACCATTGGAGTGGAATAATATGTACCGCCTGCATGCATTTTTATATTTAATTTAAATCAAATATATTTTATCAAACCGTTAGGCGTTTGAAAATACATGTTATCATACACAATGTTTTGTTCAAAAGCAGCATAAGTTTCTTTCCCTCCCCAAACTGCCAGCCCTTATGTTATACTCATCCAGTTTAGACACAAGTGTTTTCATTATAGCCTATCTTATGAATTATTGGTCAATGTAGGCCTAATTTACAGGACAGGCCAAGCGTGCCGTAGGTCAAAAATATTCATAAATCTACCAATAAACCAGGGGATGAACATTATCTATCTATCTATCTATCTATCTATCTAGCCATAAATAAATCACACTGGCTTTTGGTGAGCCCTGATTTGTTGCAGACACGCGTGACAGCCTTAGTGAATTATGCTGTGGTTAATATTGCCCTAATTTAGTTTTTATTTGCCTAATTTCTCAGCATGGCTTCTATTTTCTCTCATAATAAATGACTGAAACGTTTTGTCGGGGGATATTTTTCATTCCTGCCACGAGGGCTGGTGCTGACAGTTGCTTTATCTGGCGCATTCTAACGCTAACCTCGCTATGCTCCTCTGATCTGGTGGTATTCTCTTCTTTTCTTCCTGGGTGTCTAGCTTGTGGTGGCTGTAACTCGAGCTTTTGAAAGATGAATTTGCCCCATTCATTCGCAAACATGCATGTCTCGTAAAAGCAAATGCTGAGACTCGGGTAATTGAGAAATGCAACATTAATTACATGAAGTATAATAGCGAGGTGGACCATCTATCCCGCTGATGTCTGTATGCACGATTAATGTTCCTGCGAGAATATTTTGATATAGGCTACTACAGTGTTTTCTGTCGTTGACCTGGAGAACCCTGTATGTTTTGTCGGAGGAAATTTAAGAGTATAGGCTATCCCTGAAATGAAGACCCTCTCCTTTCAAAGGGACAAGGGATGCCATAAAATACTGTTTTGATGTCTACCAAATCTGTAGGCTAAATCCATCTTGTGTGCCGAGCCATGGGAGCGTTTTGCATAGAAGCCCGTTGAGTTGTTGCTAAGACTATGAGGCCTAGGCTACATACCGCCACTCTGATTGTAAGAGTGGTTCCTTTTTGCTCGTTAAAGAAGCCACATCCCTAATCTCCCTTGTGTCGCTTGAAAGACAGCACCGTGGTTTGGAAGAGAGGGCAATGTGAACGCATTCACGTGTATGTGTGTGCGTGTGTGTGTGTGTGTGTGTGTGTGTGTGTGTGTTCTTAAACGATGGGGGTCGGAGCAAACTGGGTGGGGTAGATGGGGTGGGGGCAAGGCAGACAAAAGTGAAAGGGGGGGGGGGGGCGAGGCGAGTTGTGGGTTCACGAAATGCCCTCTTTCTCTCTGAATGACCCGGCCCATCTCTTCAAAGGCGAGGCAGACATGAGCGCCCTTAATCTGAACGGCAAATTTTTTTCCCGGTCTTTCGGGGGTCTTTTCTCAGTATGAAACCGGAATGTGTGCTCTGGTTGTCATAATGAAGGAATGAGTAGTATAGCATCGCCACTATCAACGCTTGCAATTTCGTCATTATATTTGTGCTCGCCATCCCTACCCCCAAATCCCACTCGTCAAAATCCATTTGCATTCGTTGATGATATCAATAAAGAATAGCAGGGATCCTCTTTAGTTGAGGCAGGGATAGGATATGGTGAAAGGGGGTATAGGCTTTTTGGACAACACTGGACCAAGAGTGGACGGAGTCGCAAAGGTCACTCGCCCATTCACATTGGGGTGGTGGGGGGCGTTGCGTTTGGCAACGCGAGAGAAGCTTTTTGTGACTGGGGAATGAAAAGGAGTCATCCACAAAGCCCGTCATACTTCAAATGCGTCCCGTCACATCTTCACTCCCTACGACACTGGGGGATACAAAACGAGGACAGCATGGCAGCATCGTAGGGTGTTCGAAATATTAAAAAAAAAAAAAAAAAAAAAAACCTCGTTATGGAAAGCTCATATATAACATAATATAGCTATTAGACTTGCATATACACTGCAAACCTAATGGCACCCAAAATGTGTTTTATTATTATTAATAATAATAGGCTAATAATAATTATTAGGCCTAGGCCTATGTATTGTGATATCAAATGGAGCTTATACACTCAAAAATGATGCCAGTTCTTAGGCTACTTTCTTGACATTATGAATGAAGCGTCTAACGCATTCATCTTTGACTACGATGCGCATTTAAGACATTAGATAGATCCAATATTCTCTAACAGCCTATAATAACATAAACCATCTTAATGAATGTGATGTGTAATTTCTGACCAGTCTTACGTTAATGTTACAGCATGCAGTTAAGCTACACGTGTCACTATTACAGCACTGGTATAGGCCTATCTGTGTAACTCAGCAGGAATGAAATATAGACCTACACTTAGTCCAGAGAATACAATATCTAAACCTCTGTAAGGTCCAACTTACTTTTTGATACATACCAATATCAAAGGAGGGAACTTGTCAGAGGACTTGTCATTACATGTTAGTTGCTTGCTTGCCATAAGAGTAACCACACTCCGCAACAACTTACTTTTGTTTCATACAGCCTAATTAAATTGTGTGGGCATTCTATGACTGCAACTGCACCAGTGTTTATGTAGGTAACCACGGTATGATCGGTCAGACATTGGCATCATGTGAAACCAAGGTACCACTGCGGAACTGTGGGTTGTTTTGAGTCACTGTGCATATCACAGATGCTCTTATTTAAAAAAAAAAAAAAAAACTGCAACTGCATGTCTCAATGAAACTATTTAATGAAAAAGGAATTACTTAACTTATGAAGTTGCATCCCTAACTTCCTCCAAAATGCACGCCCAATTTAAGCAAGAATATGACGAAGACTAACTGGTAAGCTATACGTAGGCCTTTTGTATTCATGTCGATGATGCTTAATTGAAGCAATAGTATTGACTTAGGCAATAGTGACCAAAGGCTGGTGTACCGTTAGTAGCCTATGATATCTTTGCGTTGACTGTTGCACTGGTCTGGTAAATATGGGGCAAAGTGACGTGAGGGCATTTTCCCATTGCATCAACGATGGATAATGTTGTTATTTGTTATTATGTTCTTTCACAGTCATTTATTTTATTGCAAATTCGCATAGACATTAAAACATTTGAAGGCGATTCAAATGATGGGTCATTGAAATTTTGGGAATAACCTACAAGTGATGTGGGAAACCATGATATCTGAAACCAGTCAGTACATTGTGCTTGTATAAGCTTGCTGAGGCGATAAAGGGGGATGGATAATGTTTCAATGTTTCCGTACATACTCGATATTTTGAAATACAAACAAAATCCAAAACAGCCATTCGTTAGTCCACTACTTGAAAATCTGAAATCGAACGGGGCAAATGTTTGTATACATGCTGTAATATGGTCCTCTGAAAAAAAAAGGTAAAAGAGAATATGACATACAGAATCTATATTACTCCTGCTAATCCCCGAGTGTCCATGTGCCTGGATTGAACTATGCTGGGGAAACTCCTGCCTGTGGTAGACCGACTCTCGTGGAGCAGCACACTCGCAGACGGTGCAGTCCCTGTCTGCCGATGTTTGTTGCTACTTTTGTTTGCTAGATGGCGCTCTGTGTACTGGGACCCTCCGAGACACACAGCGGTCCCCAGTTCATGTCTGTCTGACGTAAGCCTCGCACTCTACATTTCTTTGATTATTTTTTTTTCTCGCTTTGTCTTTTAAAATGTGAATTATATTCGTTAATTTTTTTTCTTTCAAAAAATCATGTATTTAGCCACACATATGTGAAGTAACCCAAGTGCTGTTATTTTGAATGAAATATTTGTAGCCTTTGTCTTTATTGTTTTTATTTTAAGATATCAGTCTTGATGAATCATTAGAGCATATCGATTGAATATTTAATAGCCATTGTAGTTTAAAACTGCAGGCATACTTAAACTTACTGTTTTATGTGATGACATGCCATTCATGAGCAGTTATTGGCTGTTTAAACAGTTTGTGTTTGCAGGTAATATGGCAGTTTTCCTCCGAGAGGGTTTTGTATAGGTTATGGATATAAACATGATAAACATTTGAAAACATATTGCATTATTGTTTGCTTTCCATTGCTATACTTCTTTCAAGTGAAAAAAGACCAAGCCACGGAAATGGGGCAATATAGTGCAGATGTTTATTGTTCCCCCCGTCTATTAAAGCCATGATAAGTGCATTTTTTAACTAATATGGAAAGGGTACGTTTTAATGCGATCAAACTGGTATTGTGTGCTGTATGTTGTCTGGAGATATATTGCAGCCATTACACTTCCACCGAGCCCGGGCTTGTCCTTGTGTGACGTTGATAAATGTGATAGAGACGTGAGGAACATCTGAAGATGTTTTTATTGGTATTACCAAAGAGCATATCGGTGATCAGGCGCACAATTCACCTTACATTGTAGCATAATAGGCTACGCATAACTTTTTGAGGAAAATAAACACCTTTATGGAATAACCATCAATAATATATTTCTGAAACTGGGAAACAGCACAATATCAATGCAGTTCTATTTACGTTCTTTTATCTCAAATATACAATTCAGCATACATTCATAATTCACGTTTTAATCATTCACTCTTTGCTTTCGACCATATAACTGGAGTTTGAAATGAAAAGAGGAGAAAAAAAATCTAACATGTAGTTCATTTAGGCACTGAAGCCACCGTTACAATTCCCTCTTTCCAGCAGGTGACCTGTGAACGTTGTATTAATAATGTGATCATAAAACATGTTATTGTGGAAATATGCTGCTTTGGAGGCATAATAGTGATTGGTTAGACAGTTCACGCCACCCCCTGTCGGACCCTGTATGGTAGCTCACCACAGGTGCTCTGGCTGAGAGACCCTCCACCTGGACTGAAAAGACCTCAATCAAAGCTGGCCTTTGAATCTGTATCCCCATGCATTCAGCTCGCATAATACAATGACTGTGTCAAATTTTATCTGCAAAGGAGAGAGAAAAAACTGGGCAATAGGCACATGGGGTGGGCCATTTTAGATACCAGATTTTTTTTTTCATATTTTACCATTTTAACCACCCACTTTGTCTAGGCCTATAGCTGTTACGTTTCTGCGTGGTTATTGTTTAACGTTGCTGGGAATAATTATGCTAATAAGAATTCTGTAAGACGCACAGTCCTTTGGGGGAAATCACGTGGTGTATTGTCAGAAGACATTAAAAACTCTAAATAGAGTGCTATTTTATTTGACCATAGACGAAGCAGGCTACTTCTGCTCACAGTCTTGTTAGATTTTTGGCAGTAAACCAAAAATATGAAACAACGTGTATATTTGTATTGTCCTCTATGAAATCAATGTTTTTATGTTGCAAAAAAAATGACGGTTTGTATAAAGTCACAATAATGTAGCCTTTAGCCTACTTCCATGTTCACTAACACTAGATAGGCCTGTCATAAAATGCCCAAAAAATGAGTTGGGACGATTGTGGGGAAGTAATTATCCTATTTGATACACATTTTTAAAGACTAATATAAAGTTCAGAAAATTCACTTGCCGTTTCTTGACAGTTAGCAGTAAATACAGTGAATGCTTAGTTTTTGTTAAGTGGAAAATGAGATATTTAACGCAGCTGTGGGATCGAACAAATTATTTTTTATCACCATTGAGAGCGCGAGGGACCATTGAGAGCGGGTACAAAGCTGCCGACGAGCACGCTTGTTAGGTTCCGTGTCTGTCAGAATAGTTAGCAGTGTTCTGATATGGACGGTGGCTTCAGAGGCTCATCTCCCGGGATTTTAATTAACAAGCTGTCTGAAAGCTGTGGAGATTCATCAGACAACTCGCGCCCCAGCAGCAAATCCCCTCCTTCCATCAGAGCTCCCAACCCGTTCCAGCAACAAAATGAGACACTTTCATTGATTCCCCCAAATCAACTTTCTGTTGAATTTGGTTGGACCGTATGTGTCTCTGTTTGTCTCTCTGTGTGTTTAGGGGGGGTGGGTGGGGTTGGGGGACGTTGGGCTGAGGGTATTAAGAGAGTCTCCCCAGTGATGATCAGGTAAAAGCATGCAGGCCACACAAATATTTTCGATGTCGGGCTGAATCTAGTTCACTGCATAGTTTAACATTTCAGATCACGCGTATGACCTACTGTCAGATAAGAAAATGCAGGATTTAGTGTCAGTACTTGGAAACATAGCCTTCTCTCTCTCTCTCTCTCTTTTTCTCTCTCTCTCTCTCTCTCTCTCTCTCTGTGTTTTTCTCTGTCTCCTCCTCCATTGCTCTCCTGCTCTCTCTCTCCCTCTCAGATTTTATGCTGGTCTCCCACTGGCGCTCCGACAGGGGTAATTTGATAGCGGGGCCAGGGCGAGTTCAAGGTCAAGGAAGAGCGCTGTCCATGGTACTACACGAGGGTGGCTGGGTGCTCTTATCAAATTAGACTGGACAAGTTTGAAATCGATTGGCATCACAGAGCATCTGGAGACTGCCAGCGGTTACAACATTTAACAAGCCACACTGACACATCTCCACAGCGAATGTCCACATAGCTGATAAATCGCAACTAACCAGCCTCTGCTCACGCAACTTGTAAAATAGCCAAATAATAGTTCATCTGTTTATAATAGGCTAGTCAAATAAATATTAACACAGACCAATCTTAACCCTATAGAATTTAACGAATTTACAGAGAAAGTATTTTGTTGTGGGTAGCCTAGTAGTCAGGCTGTAATATGCCCATATGTTTACCAGCATAAATGCGTGGAAATGTTGTTTTGGATACATTTGAAACTGGATTAAACGATGGATAAAAATGCGAATAGCCGGATGTTTTTTTGTGTTTGTGTGTGTGTGTTTTATTTAGTTCAAAACGGGACAAATGGTGTCACGGGAGTTAAAGTAGCCTACAAATATGGCGCATATAATTCTGGATATAGACTTAGTCTATGTAGTAGGGGAATATTGACCAGAATTATTTTATAATTAAACTTTTATGGTTTGTTTTTACCATAGAAAGTTTGGCATTATAAGTTATATTGTTCTTTTTTTGTTCTAATATGAATGTGAAACAATTATTAAGGCGACATCATACAGCTTTTATCTACCTCTGCTTTTCTAGGTCGATAGTCTCAAAGAGAGTAAAACGAATAAAAATGTGTCTTTCAGCCCTTTAGAAAACTTCCATAAACGAAAAGTCCACAAAAGTTCATTGATATTCACTAATCTTAATTGGGTTTACAATTGTTTTAAAACAACAGTAGACGTATAATCTTCAGTAAGCTATCTATATTTTACACACAGTTTGATTTTTAAAAAAGTATTCCCCCAACATTAAAATATAAAAGCACAATCGATATAACTTCAAAGAAAAATGTTTCCTTCAAATCCTATTAATTAGGCTACTCTTCGATGGTTTTAATATGAATTGAGAAGACAATGCTGCCCATAGCCATGTGCATTTATGTCAAACAATTATTTCATTACTGTTGGTCGAATCCAAATGAGTAGCCTAGGCTAGCTAAGCACAACCATAAGATTGTTAACTACGACCTGTCCATTTGGCGAATGGTTGTAGGCAAGATGGACTGTAGGCTAGCCTATGCGAGTTTGGCGTAGAGAAATAATGATGACACTGTTATATTGTCAACAGATCCATATTTATTTTTGCCGGGCTGATGGTTGACAGCGATAAAATGCTACTGTTCTTTTGCTGACATAAGCGATGAACACGGCTGTAGGTATAGCCTACCGTGTACAAGGCCGTCTCCCGAGGCAGCTACCCCTATCTGCGTGGTCGCAGCCTGTCAAATTTCGAGCCGAGCCGAGAGAGGCGCGTTTGATAACACTTTTTTCATCTCCTCTCGCTGAGTCAGGTAGCAAGCGCCACGTCGATCTAACACAAGAACAAAGGTAGCCAACTGGACGCCTAGATTATCAACAGTGCTTTAGACAGCTGTCAGGCAGGGAGGAAAAGAAAGGGAGACGTCCAATTTTCAGCGAATGGGATTTTAAAGAGAGCAAATGGGGAAAAATCAGAGCAGACCCATTGAAGAAGGAGAGAGAAACGACCAAAAGAGATGGCGCAGAGTGTACACAGGAGAAGAAAGCCAAGATGTTTTGGCCATTGTGTTCTTTTCTGTCCAAGTCTGAACCATTACGAATATTAAACACATGGCTGTAATATAGGCCACAATTTATACTCATGCCATAAATGTATATTATATTGTAAATTTGACACTTCTTCAACGAGCAGTTCCTCACCACACAGAAACACACCACCACGACGCACCTGTTTGGGGGCTACTAAGTCTAAGGAGTTTACTACTTTACGGGGACATAAAGGCTGATGATATATGTTAGCCTATCCCTCACTGTTTCACGAATTTAGTTAAAATTGTATAGAAGGAGGTATGCTGTGACCACGTATAGTCTATTACCACCATTAGGCTGAAGAAGCCTACCTTCACCCCAATTACAATGGCATACTGTAATGTAGTGGCTCGAAGGGTTTCCTCGGCGGTCTTTTAAGATGGACACGGGGAGTAGCGTCTCGTGAAGTGCCCGCGGGATTAAGTTTTAAGCACGCACGTCTCCCAAACCCATGGCCTCTCTCTCTATCACAGTGAACCCGTTCGAGAGGAAATTCCATCCCGGCTCTGAAATGACAGGCCTGCCCTGCACTCTCTCACTCTTTTCCTCCACGGAGGGAACTTTAGAGGGAGTAGCTCGCGCTTTTCATCATGTCTCCAAACAGTCTGACACCCACATGTCAAAGGAAGACTGGGCGGGGGCCACGAGCTAGAGGTGACGATTAGTGTGGGTAAAACCTAGGCTAGGCTTTTCTGAAGTAGTCTTACAGAGGGTTATAGTAGAAATGGTATTAATAATAATAATAATAATAATAATAATAATAATAATAATAATAATAATAATAACAATAACAATACATTATCGCCATTGTTGCAGCTGGAGCCTAACAGTTGGTTAATTACTACATAAATAGATAAATAAAATATGTGTAGACCTGATGCCCTCTTAGGCTAAAGAAGAGGGAAAATATAAAATCCTGGGTGTTCAATCCTGTGTGGAGCTGATATAATGATTCAGGACCCTTGGATAGGCCTAATCGTTACAATTGGTTAGGCTACATGACAAATCCCCATGATAGCGATGTCCAATCTTTCCCATAATTCTGAGACTAACGTTTTGAAATTGTGTTCGCATTCAGTTTTGGGCGATAATAATGACCACTGTTGATAATAGGCTACTTCTACACAGCATGTAGGATAGGTGTCCATTTTGTTGACTTTTGTTGTCCATTTGACTTGACAAGGCCACTTACAAGTGTCGCTATGCGATGAATTCTGGTGAGCAGACCGCCGTGTAGGCCTATCCTCATCATGCCAGAATAGAACCATGGGAAAACTATCATGTAGGCCTACAGTTGATGTTCAGTAAAACTAAGGCTAGATGCAGCATAAAAGGTGTGAAATTAAAAATGTATAAAGCGAGTCGTTTTTTTAATCACTGTGAAGTGAGAAGGGAGAGTGTGAATTGGACACATCCAGTTTACCACAGGGCAAAATAGGGATAGGTAAAGGAAGTACAATGAGGAAGTTATAATGTCATACATTGCATTGCACAGAAATGTTGGGAACGTCCTATCCAGCAATGTTTGGTGTAGGCCTACAGTTAACTGCACATGTGTAATCAAAACATTGCTTTGCTTACGTCGGAACAGTTCACGCATATTAATATAGGTACTGTATTCTCACGTTCTAACTTGTAAATACACAAATATATTTGGAGAGTAGGCCTACCCCCACCCCACCCTCCGTCATGAAACATAAGAAATGTTCGCGAAAGGCCTATGAAAGTCTCACTGAATCCGTGGTATTTGATTTCAGAGGCAGTCTTTCCCACAGTAAATGTCTTTACAACCTCAGAATATCACAGGAGATGTAATTGAGGGGGTGGCATGGTTTAGGGGTAGAAGAGCCTGAAAACCGCCATTAAAGCCGAATAAAACGCCTCTGCCAACAGCTGTCTGTGAGGCACGTATAGTGTCATGATTGCGCCTGTAGCCTTAATAGTCTCACACAAACACACACACACACACACACACACACACACACACACACACACACACACACACACACACACACACACA
>JASCQY010000241.1:38029-49824 GCA_030264315.1 Sardinella tawilis
TAAGTATTGTCACATGAAACACTGCCTGATTTGGATAGCCTAGACTGTCCTGAAAAAAACAAGATGATGCATGTCTTCATGGGCCTTATAATGACTGAGATATGACTAATAAACTGACTATGTGATTTAGGAATACCTTCTACACATTGAATAGCTATGCTTGGTGAGAACTCTTTAGCACACAGCTCGTACTTGTGCAGCTCTCTAACCTAGTGGAACTCGGTCCTTCGTGCGTTTTGCACCCAAATTGGTCCCATGTGTGGGAGCTGCTTCTGTGCCACAGCCGAGGGCCTCATTTCAGTACTGCAATCTTGACATCTTTTGAAATGCTGCCACCTAGTGATTTTGGACAGCTGGTGGAAAACACTACTGATTATCAAATGAGAGGTCAGATGGTTGGATTTTGTTAAGTTTAGTTATGTCATTTTATAGACAGAAAAAAAAAATAGAATTACAGATGAAAACTGTACCACTGTACCGTAAATAAAAAAGAATAGAAAAACTGGTGTTGCCATTATGGTTGTTGCAACTGCTATTTTAGTCATCTTGCTTTGTTTTTGCAATCAGTAATCTTAGCAAGAGTTCAAGGACTTTACAGTCATTTCCTTACAGTAAGCGCCAACTTGTTAAGCGTCAAATCAATGCCCAATGGGTAATGACAACCCAAGCGCTGATTCTTTCAAATAAATAGGATTCACTCTAAGCAATACTGGTGACTAAAGTGACCCAAGAAGAACTGGGCTGGAACCTGGCTTAGGTTTACCTACAGTACCTTGTTCCCAGGATCTCCACGGGGGCCCGGAGGTCCTTGCAAACCCGGGGTTCCAGGGAGACCCTAAAGTACAGAACCACATGAGACACCAAACAGTCAAGCATCAAGCAAGAGAGGAAGAAAGAGGGAATATCTGCCTTTCATTTTACTGGGCCAAAACTGCAGCACTTTCCATAAAGACATTCTTTCCCTCGAACTTTCCACCATCTGTGAAAGGCATCTGAGAGAGAGAGAGGGTGATACTCACAGCGGGGCCTGTTGGCCCTGGGGCTCCTTCTATAAGCATTCCCTACAAGAGATGAAGAGATGGGGAGAAACACAGACAATGGCATTCAATGACAAAATTGTCAAATCAATAGAAATGCCTGATGAAAGATAAGCCCAAAAACACATTAATTTTACACACTATGATGATGTGAGATAATGTATTAGACATCCAAGTGTGGCTTGTGCTCTTATGCACTCAATTCACCTTACACCAAATAAGTAAATCAAACGCCGCTATTGCCATAGTTTCCTTTTAGACATTTAGCAAAGCAATGCATCCGGTGTGCCAAGCCAGAGAGGCCTACTAAAATACACTAAACTAAAACAGTCTATAGGCGACAAAGGCAAGCAAAAATATCCAAAACAAGAATAGCATCAATTGCATTAATAACAATAATAATAATAATAATAATAATAATATGAAATCTTACTGGCTCAATCACAGCTGGCTCCCCCTTTTCTCCCTTTTCTCCACCACCTCTGCTACCAATCTAAGGTTTAGTTAAAGACAACAACCTTCTGTAAGTATACAGTGACCAGCCATTTACTGTATGTAAGCAATCAGCAATTCATTTCCGATCGTTTATGACAGGTTGCTCTCCAAGTATTTGACACTGTAGTGTTACTAGTCAAAGAGAGTAAGGGCTCTATCATGCAAACAGCGCATTGTGCGTTTGGCACGACATGACTTTACTATCATGTTCCAGCGAATCGTTTGTTTTTTCCGCCAGAGACGCATGTTGCCTTGATAGCAAGTCGCAACGCGTCCAAATTGCCTACTGTACGCGTGTCCCTTAAGGCAGGGGTGCGGTCCAGCGCAAAACTTAAATTCTGCTAGTTTCGGCATTCAAATGCGCCATCTGCGGTTGACTGAAAAAAAATAGGTGGATAGTTATTCGCGCAAACTGAAATGCAATTTTATGGGCGTATAACCTTATGATTTGGGATATGGAAAGTTGTGCACAATGCAAGCACACCTTGCTTCTCTCATCTGCAGGAACGAACAGCAGTGCAAAATATGTTTATGGTTGGCAGTGTTTCACCTGCCTACACATAGACTAATGTTGCAAGGAAAAATATGAATGGAAAATCGTTATGTCCATAAAGAAGAGATTTAGCATTGGTTATGTCTAGGTTACAGATTCTAATTATGAAAGGTGTGCAATAGTGCAGGTGTCTTGTCAAAGTGATCATTTTCAACCACTGTGGAATTCATGTGGAAGAATTAGGCTATTTTTAAAATAGACGACATACTTAGGTGCAAAACGAGGGCAGATCTTTGAGTAGCCTAATCCTATTGTTTTCAAATAAATCCCCAGTGACAGCATAAGTTATTAATTGAAAAACTGTTTTTTCCTTCTTATCAAATATTATGGCTGAGAAACGGAGGGCGGCTGATGTTTACTTTCATTTTCTTCTCTGAAAATGTTATAAGCTACTTGTAGGCTATTCAGGCATAGTCTATCATAAAAGGCCAAATTGTAGGCTACTTCGCTTTTTTATTGAGCATAAAAAGCACAATGCGCTAAAAAGCACAATGCGCTGCGCGTTCTTAAAGGCAATGGAAAATGACTCTCTTATTGGTTAATTCTGTGTTACGCCCAAAACACACCCATGACTAAATAACTAATTTAAGACAACCCCTTTGACACAATGAGCCAGGCGCCAAGTTCACTTTTCACGTCTCAAAATACCGTTTTGCGCTGAGCATGCCCCTAAAGAAACATGCGCTGTTGACTTCTGACAATGTGCTTATGATCATGAAAATGGGGCCCTAAATCTCCAGTGGTAGGGTACGATAAGGTGAATAATGTATAAGTGGGTGAGTATAGTGAGTGTGCAGTGTGTGTGTCCAGCATATTGTTTGTTAGACGGCAGCAAATCGGAAAAGACTTGTCATTTTAACTTGCAATTAACATCAACTAACTACTGTACATACTGTGTCAAATTACACAATGACTCCTTTTGATAATGAACTTACATGAGAAGCAACTGAAGCACCTACAAACTGAACAAACTGAATCCCAGAGTAGGTTAGTTAATATATCTTCAGAAATTCATGAAGTTGAATAGTGAGCTCTCTCATTCTAGAAAGAAATATGTTGTGTTGTTCTTTTTGTATGACGCTAATTAAAGCTGGCAAAGCCTGTTTGAGGTATAAACAACAAAGATGTATCGACATGGACCATTTGACTCACAGCCCGCTCTGTTTCAGCAGGGACTCCATGGCCAAAGTCATCCTCCTCCAAGGCCATGTCAGTCTTCTTGTCATATGCGTCATCATATTCTCCATACACGTCTGTCTCCACGTTCTCCACCCCTGTGGTGTCATACTCATTAAGGTCATACTCTTTGAAGTCATAGCTGCTAGGATCCTGAGTGCCTTTAGACTTGTCAGCTTTCTGAGGAACTGTGGGATTGTCCACCACAACTTCATCAACTCCTGTAATGTAGTCAACAGCTTCCTCCTTGTAGTCAACATTCTAGTGGCAGAAAAAAGTGTAAATAGAATCGGCAGTTAATGTCAATCTATCTGCTTCACTTCCCATTTTGATGACACAGTGCAGTTTACCTTACACCGTGTCCTAACTGCAAACGACACGACCACATGCGTGCGACAAAATCAGTTTGATCGTAGTACTTTCTATTGGAATGTCCTAACTGAATGCGATGCTGTCCGGTTCTATTTCAGTCGCATCGCGTTGCTCCACAGATTGAATGGAGAATCTCTTCAAATAGAATGTCATAATAATGGACCCAATGTAGATAGAGAATAGTCAATTCTACGCGACAAAGCAGTTAGGACGAGGTGTTAGACCCCAGACAGAGACAAATAAACAAATAAAGTGAAGTCGGCTGGTAGCAGACACTGTTATCCAAAGTGACACAGACTCACAATGTAGTGTTTTATTAAGTGTGCTTGCTCTGCACGTGTGCGTTTATTATTATTCTTGTTCACCCACTTTTTTGTCCGCTAACTTGTCCTAGGGAATTGGAGCGAGACGCACCGTTCCACCTCTCACACGTCCGGCCTGGTGAGGGGATCGGGGACTTGTATACAGCTTTTCGATACACCTTGTCGTTTTCCCATAATTCCCATTTTTCTGAATTTTTTTCCCATTGAAATGAATGGGGAAGCGCTGACGAAATCAGATTTGTCCACCTGGAGCCCAAACCGTAAGGCGTAAAGTCATGAAACTTGGTACAATGATAGAGGGTAAGGGCCTGTTTACACGAGTACGCTTGCGGGTAAAAACAACAAAATATTTTGTCGGAAGTGCCTTTCGTTTAGACGGAGACAGCGTTTTGGTGGCTTAAAAACGCAAAAATCTGAAACCACCCTCCAGAGTGGAAAAGTTGAATTCGCTCGGCTGTATCGTCTCCATCTAAACTGCACAAGACGCAAAACTCGGGTCAGATCTGCTCACGTGGAGTACGCGCTTATGTCACATACATACAGTAAGAAGCATGGCAGATAATGTGTTAGTCCAAACTGCTCTGGCAGCTTTGATAAACGTACAGGAGGCTTTACAATGTACAATATATACATGGATGCTATTAGTGAGCAGAGAAAGATCTGCAATTGCCCCTTGCAAATTGTGGATGCACCAGTTCGTCGCACTTGACACCGACGGTTATGAACGAGACCTGGGAGAACTAGCCGATGGTGGGACAACTTTGTGGAGTAACTGATGAGAATGCGTGGCGTGAAAACTTCCGTAACTTCCATGTCCAAAGATGCCCTTGTCGCTTTAAGCGAAGAATTTCGGCCTTACATCGAGGGTGTAACAACAAATTCCACACACTTTTGCGTCACCGTATACACGCAGATTTCCTCCCGACAGCGCTCGTCTAAACGCAAAATAAAAAGTGAAGACGCGACGCCACTTATGCGTCTTTTCAGACCGTCATCATGTAAACGTAGCCTAAGACCCCGATTGATTCCACCTAGTTTCATACTGGCATCTGTCACGCTCCAGCACCACCAACTGGTCAAATTTTGAAAATGTACATGGCCATAACTTTTGATCCGTATGTCCGATTTTGATAAAACTTATACCGTTGGAATCCTTGGAGGGAGACGATTTCAATGCACCCTATGACGTCAATTTCCATCACGATGGTTTTTCCTGCCATTTTGAATTTTGTCAAAAGTGAAAGTAAAGTGACCCTGGCCACATACATCGTCCGATTGTCACGAAACTTGGCACATATGATCTACACACCAAGCCTTGTAAGAGTTGTACATTTCGTTTCGATATGTCAACGCGTTCACCCGTGGCAGGCAATCAAATTCCATGGTGAAGCCACCAAACAGGAAGCGAGCTCAATTCTCGAAAACGCTTTGACGTATCAATACCATATTTGATGGGATGACACTGTACACCATTCAAAGTAGCCTCAGTGAATTTGGTGTGATTTGGCCACCAGGGGGCGCCACAATGACCAAAAACGCGTTTTGGCTCATATCTCTATGTGTTTGGAATTACATCTACATTTCTCTTTACGTGTTTGGAATTACATCTACATGTTTATGTGGTGATGCGCTGAGACATACCAATGATAATCCAAAGCGGCCCGTCACGTAAGTGTAAGAATTCAGCAATCGAAGGCAACACCACCAAACAGGAAGCGGGCTTGTTTGTTGCCCAAACTTTGGCGTGTCGACTCGCGCTATGACGTGAGGACGTGAGGGCGCGTCTCCTGCCGGGGCAACTTCGTGGCGCATCAGAACAAGCACACTTTGGCATTTTCTCTGGAAATGCATTCTAGTTTTTTTTCAGTTTTTTTCAAATTCAGTTTTATTTTTTTTCCAAATTCCATTTTTTTTTTCAGTTTTATTTTTTTGCTGTTTTGTATTTTAGTTACTTTAAACATTTAAAAACTTTTTTCCAACTGGGGGGATGAGGGGCATTCATGTCAGATGTTACTGTGGTCAGAGAGTAGCCTGGTAAACCAGCGCCACCCGCTGGACGCCAAAGAATTTTGGCTGGCGGAGTGGTCTGGCCTCGGATCGTTAACATTTTTGAACATTGTGCCAAAAGTGTGGCAAAACCAATCAAAAAGCAGAGATGTGTTTTGAATCCAAGCTGGTGGGGTTTTGAGTGACTGACGACAGAGCTGTGCAACGCGGGGATTGGTCAGAGTGCTGATTGGTCAGAGCGTTGGCCTATAGGCACAGACATGGTTTGAAAAACAACGGGTTGTGCTCATCAACAGTCCACCGATTGTATCGTTGATTGGGGCCAGACTAAATTACGTATCCAGTCTCACATTTAGGCTGGTTTACCAGGCTAGTCAGAGAGCCCAATATACATGCTCCCACACACACTAACATGCTCATGCACCTTGCCCTCAGCCTATAGCCTATCAGATGTAGGATAGCCTAACTCTATATGGATATAAAGTTGCAAGCATCATGAATAGGCTATTTTTTGTAGTGTAGGCCTACAAATAAAGTGATTTGGAAAGCACTCAATGTTTTCAACAGTTGATTTTTCAGAAACAAGGTTTTCAGTGAAAGTATGGACATTAATGCCATTTCCTTGAACAACTGCAGGAATCCATGTCGATATTCAGACATCATTTAAATAGGCTAGGTTATCGCTACTTCTAGCCTACTAACAGCAACAGGCAGCGGATTCACTTTCTGACGCGCAGATGAGCAGAATCACTCACTCACCCAGTGAGGCTGTGCGCTCCCACTGCGTGAGATTGTATGCATACAATCATGTTTCAGGACACAAAATTAAATAAGAAAGTATTTCATGATTGAGAAAACTTTATTTTCGTTTCTACCAGTACATTGAGAAACGTTGTCTTATCAGGTAGGCCACTCGTGGAGAAATAGCGAAATAGCTCATAGCGGGTAACGTCATCTAAGGCTAAGGCGCAGCAATTTGGCCAGGTTTTGCAGATTAGTTGCTTGTTGTATAGGGTTTTTTGACCAGAAGTCTGGAAAAGGTTGTTTTAAAAATTTAGATTTAAATGTTAACATGCAAAAAAAATCGCAAATTCCATGCGATTCCGCGTTTATAGGAAAATTCCGTTTTTATGTCTGGATTCCGTGATTCCGTCCGCGTTCTCCTCATCGCGGAAATCATAGGGCCCTACTATACTACTCTGTGTATTGGGGAACTTATACTAACTGTTCCTTGTTGCCATTTTCATCTGTAGTAAAGGCATTGAACTGCAGGCTGCCCCTCCATCATACCCCTACCTTTGTTTTTCAGGTTTAGAAAAGCCTGTACTGTTTGTCAACATATTAGACCATTCATACCACATGTGTTCAGCAAGGCAGCTACGTACAGATCCCACACAGCTTCTGCTTGAAATAGGTAAGAGTTCTATTTTTCTTTGTGTGACTACAAGGAGGAGTTCACGCACGAGACCATGGTGTGAATACAAAGACGAACACACACCACCGCTCACGGACAGCATCGCTGATAATTTATTTCTCCATATTTGTTTATACCTCTTTCTTTCTCTATTCGTTTCTTACTGTTTCCTGTAACTAAGCACTAAGCAACATTATAGGGTCACTAACGGTGGACTTTTACAAAATAAAAGCCAGTGAGCAACATCATAATAAAAATTGTGTTAAAGGGAGAAAAATAATTGTCGGCTTTAATGAGTTTATTAGTGAACGCAGTTAATGCTTTAACTTGCCCAGCCCTAATACTGTATATACAGTATATATATTCATAGTCTTGAGCATAGATATACTGTATATATGTATATATCCATAGTTTTGAGGACTTCCAGCCATGGCCCTGCTCTTTGAGCTCAGCTTATCTGGTTGGTGGGAGGAATGAGACAATTTGGTACAACCCAGTCCTGAGAGCCCACAGCAGCTTCCTGTACACTGACTGAATGGGGACATGAAGCTGAAAGTGAGTCTATGGTCCCATTCAGTTAGTTGACGTAGCGCTCTTCGGTTTATGTTGAATCAAAATTCCTTTAAGCTGTTTATGTTCCTCTAAAGGGTCAACTTTTCCCAGCACATGCAGCGCCTACATGAACGGCACTATACAAATTTACAAACTATTATTATGATTCCTAGTAATAGTAAAAATCGTGTGACATGATTCTGCTTTGAGTGTATAATCAATATTGCTTTGTCATCAGGCATAGAAAACTCAAAAAGAGCAACACCTTATCAGATGTGGTTGTTTTTGTTGGATATTCAGAATGAGATTCCGTATCATAAGCAAATTCAGTGTAATAGTCCACATCAGTTTTTCCCGGGTGCTCCTGTAACAGATAAACAAAACAAAAACATTAAGACATAATACATAATAATGCAAAAATAAAACGATTAGATGATGTAATCTTCATATAATGTAAACCTCATAGCTGTATTTCAGTGCTCAGGTAGCTTATTCTACAACTGTTCTGCCACTATTTGTGATTTACTCAGACATATTAGTAGGTTATACATATTCTTTTTTGACACTTATGTAAGGAATAATAGCCGGTGAGGTGTGCTGTTATACAGAATTAATGAACGGGGTGGAAGCGTTACTTCATGATGGCGCCAGCCGGAGTGAAGTTTGCTTCCGCCAAGTTCATTAATTCCGTTTAATTACCATTCTATATCAAAACCATCGTTTGCATCCTGGGCAATACAGAAAACAGGCTTAAAGTGTAAAATACCAAACTATACCTTTAAGATTATACCAATAATAAAGGCCTAATATATCAAGAACAAAAAAAATTGTGAATACACACCTAGAAAATTATTGATATTGCCCATGCCTTACAAGTCACTAACACAGACATTAATTAGGTATGTGCAGGTATTAGTGGCTTATATGTGAACTTTAAAATAAAGTGTTACCATTAATATCATTATTTATTGTGTAAATTCGAAGCTAATTTAAATCCAAAGTTTTCTCACAAACCATTAATGCCAAAGTGAGCAGCACCACTGGAAAAAGTCACATGCAGTTTCACATATCACATGATAAAAGGTTTATGGGCTCAGATGTTTTCTAAATGTGACATGTGAAGAACCTGCTAGTAACTCTGAATTTGGTCTTCAGGTCTAAAATGTAGTCTATTGCAATCCATTTCCAAATCCCACTACAAATCCAGGAACCAATCCCAACTGTTTTATCAACATAATGTGGTGCTCTACAACAGTTTCTTTTGAAATCCTGTAAATGAAAAGCACAGAATGCCACGTTTAACATGTTTGATAAAATATGTATTGTGTCTTTCTGTCCCTGCTTTTCTCTTCTGTTCTGTTCCTCATTTACCTTTGCGTCTGTGTTGGACTCCTCTGTTGGCGGGTGTGTCTCTGTCAGGTCTGAATCCCCATATTCATAGTACTCCGTGTAGTCTGTGGTGTACTATGGACGGAGGGGCAGACAGTTAGCTGACAACCACGGGAAAGCAGGTGCATCCAACCCAGCTGTGACAAGGTTGAAGTATAGCCTCATTCGGATTTGTGAAAATCAATACAGTATTCTGTCTCGACCTAGGCCTATATTTTTGCTCACTGGAAGGTCATGCAGCATCCCACAGTCATGATTCCAGACAAGATTCCAGACAATTCCCTCAATGCCCATGTGAAAAAGGTATTTTAATATTTCCCTTATTGTCAGCTTCCTGTCACTGGTAGCCTATTGATGATTTAGCTTGTACAGTATGTGTGCTATCCCTATAACTACATTACGCCAAGTCCACCTCCTGTCCATGGCATATTGCAAAGCATGTGAAAGTCCAGTGCTGAATGTAGCACCAGTCCATTGGGCGGCAGACTTGACATGAACCTTTCCTCAGATGGTGTTTACAGAAAGATCACCTTGGCCGGCTCTAGTCTATATTTCTTACTATTGCATACATAGAGTATGACAAGTGGCAGAGGGATTGTTAATGTAGCAGAAGACTCATACCACAGACTGACAACTGCAATCTGACAAGCCAGATCTGGAGAATATATCTGCGTAATTATATCACTCCTACAGTATATGAGACAATAGTGATTACTCATATCCGTACAAACAAGTCAAAACAAACAAACAATGAGCTCACTGATAAATATAAACTTACAGTTTAAACTTTGCAGTTTCAAACTCATAAAATTACAAATTCCTAGATCTAGTCAGGTGTTTTAGTGATCAACTTGAGAGAAACCTGGGAAAATCATTAGTGAAAAGAACTCCTCCAGAATGGGCCCCGACTCAGTCAGATGGAGAAGAAAAACATTTCCAGAGTGAGCTCATCAGTTATTTGGTGAAATACCTCTGGAAAAATTTAAGACTTGCTGGAAAGGTTGAAATTCCAAAAGGGACACATGCAACCCAGAATTGTGAGTACAGAAAAGTGCTAAACAGATCTTACTTCAATACATGTGACAGAAGAGTAATAAAAATCATTTAACTAAACTAAAAAAATTGTGCATTACTATTTCTGAAAGCACTGTAAATTGTTAAAAACTTCCAATCCAAACTGCAGTGCAAGTAGCAGCTATGCTATCTACTCACCTCCTCCTCTGCTTCCTGTGCTTGTGGCTGGTTCCAGTGGGGAGCATTGCAGTCTGGACTGAAGTGTTCACAGTAGTCATATGCTGCTTTGGGATCACTCACAATCAGTAGCTGCTGAATATCACCCTAGAGGGGACCAAAGGGGGAAAAATGTATTGTCTTCCACCACAACAGCAACTGCTATCCCAGAGATATTAAGGTAAAATAAACAAAGGCCTACAAATTGTAATAAAAAGCTATTAACTATCAAAACAGATTCTAATAAGAAGGTATTAACTATCAAAATGGCTGGGCCATCCTCCTTTTCGCAGATATAGCAGGTCATGCCAGCTAATATAATATAATATACATTATTATGTGTCTTACTTCTGATCCTGTCTCCTTTGTTTACAAATATTAGTGCACTGTGCAGACACACTCGCAGGGCCTAGAAACATCTGGCTTCTTTTAAAAATCCCACACTTTTTCTCCAAATACAGAGTGATACTGAGTGAAAGTTTGATAACCACTTTGATTTACCTAGTTTTCTTCAACTATTGTGTCATAAAATGTGATCTGATTTAGTGATGTAATTTAATAATAGGCCTATTTTATAATGTATACCGGTAGGTATAGTCAAAAAGTGAAATCAACAGCACACAAGAAATAGATACATTTCCTGTGTTTGTTGAAAACATGCATGAGACGTCCAAAAGGGCTATGTTCAAAAATAAGTGAACCTTTCTAAATAATCAGTCAAGTTGTTTAGTATAAGCAACTGGACTTGTTTTTTGGAGTTTGAAGACGTTTCAACTCTCATCCAAAAGCCTTCTTCAGTTCTGGTCTGGACATGAAGACCTTGAGATAGGCGTGTTCATGTTCACCTTTGCTGAGCCTTTCTACAGTAGCTGGCGAGATCTGCTGGATCAAACGGGAGGGACAAAAAACTCAGCAGGAGAAGCTGGACACATGCACCACCAGTTTATGCCTTGTGACTCAGGGGAGACTTTCGATTGCATTAAACATTCCCACTATATTCATTAAAATACACATGATGAATGCTGAAATCATATTTAAGATGTTTTAATAAACTACTTGAATACTGGTGCACATTCAAAAGAGGAATGTAACACATTGGACTCAATTTTCTGTACATTTGCCATATGGTTACAAAACTGGATCAAATAACAGAGAAGACTGAAATATTTTCATTACATTACATTACATTTATGCATTTGGCTGACGCTTTTATCCAAAGCGACTTACAATGTATGCCTCACATTCAC
>JASCQY010000244.1:16600-27219 GCA_030264315.1 Sardinella tawilis
CCCCCCCCCCCCCCCCCCCCCCCCCCCCCCCCCCCCCCCCCCCCCCCCCCCCCCCCCCCCCCCCCCCCCCCGGAGTCAGAATGGGAAACTGGGAAATTGGGAATGGGAAACAGAGTCAATATGCAGTATAATAGAACAAGAAATTCTGAATGCAGATGTTGGTTCTGTTAGGCTGGAAGAATCAGTGATGGGTCACTGCTTGGATAGAATAAGCATAAAGAGCTAGTTTGATCCAAACCTGTTCTGTTTCACACCTAGTCAACTCTAAATTAGTGTGTGGACATACACTGGAGTACATAGCATATCTTACAAATCCATGCAGTAGCGGTTTTCATTCATTCATGACCACTTTTGCATTGCTCAGCTAAAGCCATCATCAAGCTTGAAGTTTGCATGTACATCTTTTCTTGTATAGGCTTACCAGCGGCATTACAGTGTGTAGTTGTACTTTATGCTGTTTGTATCGCTGTTTGAATCTCTCTCTCTCTCTCTCTCTCCCTCTCTCTCTCTCTCTCTCTCTCAGTATTTGTGTGTGGCTACAGCTAATGCTGGGCTCTCATGAGGAGGGGGAAAAGGAACGAACCCCCAGTGCGAAGCATCGATGAAAGCAGTCGGCCCTTTATCCTCACCCGTTATCGTGCAACCTAAGTGTGTGTGAAATTGCTTGTGTGTGTAGGTGTGTTTGTCTAAGAGACAGAGAGAGAGAGAGAGTATTTGTAGAGAATGGTGTTTTTGTATCTATCTGTGTGTGTCCCCGTGTGTTTGTCTATCTGTGATTGTATGTGTGTGTAAATGAGTGAATGATATCGCTTTCACTCGCTCACAGCCAGAGCTAGTTGCAATTTATTTCATTTACAAGAATATTTGGATGAAGGTTCACTCTTACACACATACACACACACACACACAGACATACACACACACACACACACACACACACACACAGACATACACACATACACACACACAGAGACATACACACACACACACACACACACACACACACACACAGAAAGAGAAGGAGAGAGAGGGGATGAAAAGCATGCATTCTTCCCCTTATATTATGTTTCATTTCCCCTTTGGTCATAATTACACTGGACACCCCCCCATCCTCTCTATCCTCACTAAACTTCCCTTCTTCTAATTGGCTTCTCTGTCTAAGTGAGACATTCTTTTTCCATGCTCTCTTCTCCTTCAGACCTACAGTAGCTCTCTCTCTCTCTATCTCTGCCCCACCCCCCCCCCAACACCGTGTTCTTATTCATGGAGGAGCATATTCTGATCAGTAACAGGCAAGGATTATAGCTCACAGGACTTCCAGAAAAATGAATAGATTAATTCATAACTGTGTTTGATGTTTTTTTTAAGACAGAGGTAGGATTCATTCTGAAAGCATTTCCACAGTGTGAGTGTGTGTGCATGTGTGTGTGTGTGTGTGTGTGTGTGTTTGTGTGTGTGTGTCTGTCTGTGTGACTCTGTGCATAATTATTTGTTGCGGATTTATATGAGAGACAGATAAATGTATTTTTATGACTCAGTATATATAGTTATCTTTTTAACATTTGTGGTTTGTGTGTGATATATGGTTAGGCCCGTTTGGGTTGTAAAAGGCCATATGTGGTTAATGGCACATCATCTTGCATAAAATACCATGAACCAGAAATGAATTATAATAGTTGTGATACTAAATGTCATAAAAGAAATTCAATAATGTTATGATGCCATGTAATGGATCAAAGATTAACACGGGTACTGACACCTAGAAGTGAACAGCTTTTGCTTTTTAGTAGCCCATGGCAATAGCTTTTCATTCTCATCAACTCAGCTTGTAGTAATACCTGCTCTCTCTCTCTCTCTCTCTCTCTCTCTCTCTCTCTCTCTCTCTCTCTCTCTCTCTCTCTCTCTCTCTCTCTCTGTCGTGTTCTAAGGGCGTGAGACGTTTAGGGGTAACGGAGCAGGGAATTTATGTGCGGGGCTGAATATGATCAAGTGTCCCTTGATACTGTATGTGGCCTCACCCTCGGGGCAGATTTGTGTGGCTCAGCCTGCTGCTGCAGTTCTTGCGGGCTACATAGGTCAGGTCAGCGTGCCCCATATTTTCTCAGACCATAAATTTTGATGTGCGCTGTAGGCTAGCGTTAAGGATGGCGGTTGGTAGGGAAGAAACACTCCTCAGTCGCGGGAGAGTACTTAGGGTATGGGTTTCATTGTGTGTCTTGCACGGGCTACTGGAAAACATGACATGTCTCTGTTTGACTTTATGACCATCCCAGCTCTTGATCTTTAACTCTTCTGCAAATATTAGCTTACATTCTTTCCTCTGGGCACAACAGCCATATTTATGTTTAACACACACACACTCACACACACACACACACCATGACAAGCATATACAGTATCAAACAGCGGCATGAGATGGGTATTTATGGAATGCGCATTACGCACTATGAGCACATGTTTTCGTTTTTGTTGCATGTTTACTCTAGTAGATGACATATTTATTAGTTTTTGTTGCACACTCACTACCCCCTACCAAGGCAAGTGCCAACAACAAGGAGAGGCTTTGGAGCATTTTTTATTTGTTTTTGATTTGTTAGATTTAGATATTGATTTCAAAGTGGGATAATGCAGAGTGCACTTCAAGCAGGCTAAAAGTTTCTTGTTCAAGAACCCCTGCTTGTAGTGTGCCAACCATACAGCAGGCACCATGGAACATGTTTCGGTGTCAGCCACCATTTTTGTGAAGATATACATGCCAGTAGCCTGGGAATACCCATGCTGCCTTGCACGCTCGCACTGAACAGCTCGGCAGCCTGGTGACCAAGGGCAAAATTTTCGCATGGATTTGGGAACCAATCACAGATGGGGAAGGGATGGCAAGACAATAAAGCACATTATTTGGCAGTTTACGTAGCTTTCACGCTAGAAGCCTGCCCCCATTGCTATGCTATTTTGCTGCCTCGCTAAAACCGTCATAATTCCGTTCAGGTAGCATCGTTTCGGTTCATTTTTTGTTAGCTCGATGTACTCGACCACTGCTTCCACTGGAATGCGCCGGCGCCGGCATTCTCCTTTAATGCATTAAGTTGTTACAAAATGTTCACTCAGTAGCCTACATACAGAAGCTCTTATTAAAAGCACAATTCTCGACCCCTATGGCAGGTGCACTTTACTGCACTTTTCTCCACCTGCCTTACTTTAACTGGTCTGTCATCATAACCCTTTGTAAATTAGCTTTGCTGCTTCCTATTCTTTGCATTGCATTGGGTTAAAAAAAAGTCTTGGTTAGATTGACATGGTTGTTACAAAATGAAATCAGCGACTGTAGTGGGAGCTCCATAGTTAATAAATCACAGACTTGCCTGATTTGCCTTCAGGGAGTATCTGAATACCCTCTCATAGCACTTCCAGTGCTGGCGAAAGACGAGTCGAAAGAGGTCTGTTAGTATTGGACAGATTTGAGCTTAGGGGCCAATTGATTGTCAATGCAAGCATGTAAACATGAATGCAAGGACACCTGGATGGGTACTTGTATAGCAAACAATATACTTCAATTTATCTGACTTGATGCAACAACGTGTGTGATAAAGTAAGAGTCAGTGGAAGCTTGCCAGACAGTGCATGTGCAGGCTGTGCTGAACGTGCATGCATGAGCTTGCATCCACAGCGACACTTCTGTCCTTGCTTTGAGCATTGGGCCTGAGATGCTCATCAACCTGCCAGACACTAGCAGATGTCCAGCCATCAGCTCAATGGGTGGTGGCCATAAGACTCACCTCCAGTAGCTCATTGATAGGACTGGAGAATCTGGTTGAACAACACAACAAGATGTTATGTACATATATGTTATGAACATACAGTACATTCTGTGTTAAAGTGTTTATTTAATAATGAATAGTTAAATAAAATTGTCATAAATGTACCATAGAAAGGTACCATAAAACTTTTAGCATTTGAAATAATTATTTAATCAATGTGTTCATGCGGCATTTATTATTATTTTTATTATTATTATTATTTATATTTTATTTTTTCTCTACAGGTATAGTCCTAATGCTGTGATGCTATTTTCATAGTTTACCACAATAAACAGTTTCTGAAGTGTTTTCGTTTTCTCTGGTTTTCAAAACATTTCTCCATGCAGGATGTTAATTCTCCGTGTGTGTTTTCACCGGTGGATTACTGAGCTCTGGAGGCATCACTCTACAATAGCAAGCAAACTCTGGAGAATGTCCTAATATGGACACATCAACTCTGATTATTTATGCATCATTTAAATGAGTTTGATCTGTAATATCCAGCACACTCGCCAGTTTTTCTGCGAAGAAGGCATTCTTTTAATCCCAGCAGGACTGTCTCAAAGACAAACAATGGCATAAAAATTCTTTACACACCATCACAAAGCCCTTCTCATTACGTTGACTTAAGAAACTTAATCTTTGTGTTCCAGACTAAAGTTCCGAGTGCTACTCCCCCTAAGCGTTTGCCCAAACTAGGCCAGTACTTTTAGAAGGTTCAGAGCAGGATTTTGGAGACATTTTGTTTGGATGCTTCAATGTTTTTTCCCACTTTTTGAATAGTCAAAGCTAAGTTGATGATAATGAGAGTTTACAGGTGGTTGGCTTGAACCTATAAGCTGAGCTTTTCGCTGAACACACCCCATATCCCCATGCGGCAGCATGCATGTTCTATTTTCAACTCTTTTTGACAGCTGTGTTGAACCGAAGGTCCAGTGCGGGAAGTTCTCTCTGGAAGAAAGATGATAAACAATCTAATATGATGTTGCCAGTGGCAGCTAGGGCCTTTTCCTGGAGATCACTAAAGAATTAAGGAGGGACTGGGATGGGGGTTCAGGCATCTAAGAATCTGTGAACAGAACAAAGCCATGCAACACCACTATCTGTCTGACTTATTTGTGCGGTTAGACTGGGACTGCCTTAACACGTTGGCAGTCAAGTGAGGAACGTGCTGCTTGATCGGTTATATATGCTTATGTTCATGTGCCCGAAGAGCATCTTTGGACCGTTTGAGCAAGGGAAGCATCACTGATTTAGCTGTGGGAGCAGAAGGCAAAATGACAGAGATCCCTTTCAAAGAGTCGGCCAGTCAGCTGAACACTCCTGGAGGGATGACCATTCTGAACACCAGTGCAAGATGGCTGAGGACTGAGACAAGGAGAGCTATTAAACATATAACCCCAATCACAAGCAGGGCTTTTTTCCTTCCACAGACCAAGGGCAACTCTGTGGGTTAGGTTTTAGTCCAAAATCTGTATGAATCTGGATCATTTTGGTCATCCTTTGCTTTCTTTAATGTTGTAAATGATCATGAAGATCGCTACCATGATTGGAGCATCACATTTTCTTTGTTAGTTTTATCTGGAGCTGATGGCTGAAAATCACGAATGGCACCAAACTCTCCCCACGCTGGCTAATTTATCTCATGTCTGACTGAGACAGACCAGTAGGCTAAATGAAGAGAAGAGTGTGATTTCAATCTCAAAGACAAGAGTGGAGATGGTGACTTATCTCTGAAGTCTACACCAGGGTCTGTCTTTGAGTCTCATTGTTCTGACTACGTATATCTCCAGAGACTGAGGTGAACATTAAAGTTGGTTTTCTGCATTTTTATTTGACCTGGAAAAAATCCTTGCTCAACAAAAGCCATATTGTTCCCAAGTCAGCATAGTTATTATCATCAATTTAAAATAAGAAACTGGCTTTGTCCTAAGAAAAGGTGAACTTTTCCATTACGGTGATTTTTTTTATTTTATCATCAGTTTGCCAACCATCACTGCATGGAAGGGAATTTGTCATGCTCACAATCACTTGATTGTTGTTCTGAATAGGCAATAAAAAGTGTACTCAATCCATAATTTCTTCCACTGGTCATATGATGGCTGCTAGAGTTTCTTTGTACAAGTTCGTACAACGGGTCAGTTTTACAGTGGTCTCAGTGTTGAATGGGATTTCATGCTACTTTTATTGTAATGTGCGGTTTGTTTGGGTTTCAGCTATTTTTGTGTGGAAAAGGAAACAAGACAGACCTCCTTAAAGGCATTAAATGTTTCTCATTTTACTGTAAATATCGAGGCTTTCCATTTTGTTTGTCACGTTGATTTTTGGTCTGTGATGTTGCATGCAGATTAATTAGCTTAAACCAGCCAATTTACTTTATGGTGAAATGAATTGAAATGAAATGAAATGAAGTCAGGCTGACATGATAAATGAACACATGAATAGAAGACAGGACATGGACAGACACACACACACACACACACACACACACACAGAGAGAGAGATAGAGAAGAGAGAGAGAGAGAATCATACTCTCATACACACATTACTGCATCTTTTCTCACTGGAGAACCTGTAGGTCATGATGATTTGTAAACATTCCATGTTCCGTCTGTTCTTCCCTTGCTCCGGCGGGTCTCTGCGGGACACTTAACTGACTCCCTCACTCTCTCCCAACCCAGTCATCTTTTGTGTAATGATGTCAAGGTTTTGGAGTAGCTCAGAGCACACTTGGTCGCCACAGGCTGGTATCGCTCAAAGTATCACTGTGAAAAATCAAGGCTCCCTGGCCCCATCTGAGAGCCTATGCCCAGGCCAGGGATGCTGAGACAATGGTGCATTTGTCTAGCAGCTGTTAAACTCAGACCCCAGGTCTCTGTGGTTTGGATGGGGCCCACGGGGCACGCAGTCAAGATGTTGCCTTTCAAACACACTATCTCAGGCGACCTTTCAAATTTTACTGGGGTGAGTTAGTCATCTTATTGGGCCTGATAATGTCACTTGCTTCCCGAAATGACTGCTGTGAACAGAAATGCTTTTTTACTAATGGCATTCTCCCCTCTGGGGCAGGATATGCTAGCTCTGTGATGGATAGAACAAAGTCTCTCCTGGAGTAGCCTTTCTACATGCCAAATTCTGCTCGCGAGAGACAAATGAATGGCTTTTGAACACTGTTTCAAACAGCTCTTGACTAAGTTTATTTCTAAGCTATTGTTCACCTTGCTGCATGTCAGACACTCCTATTTTATGGCAGCAATGAAATCCTATACTGGAGGGATGCATCTCCTTGGACTGCAGATGTGCCATTGCTGGTGCCATATAGGTTTCTATAGATTATATGAGACACAATGATGTTTTTTTTTCTTCTTTCCCCTATTTCAATTTATTTGGTTGTAAAAAAAAAAATATAAAAAAAAATAAAAAAATAATCGAGTCAAAACCAGAGAGCGAATACAAGGCATAGACAGACGCAGTCCTGAGCACAACCTTTTGTGCCGCCATTGGGGGGTTGAGCTTGGCTCTGGATGTGATGGGGCTTCTAAACTAATCAGCAACCTAATCTCTTCCCCAAACTGCTCTGGGGGTATGGCACTATTGTCTGTTTGCTAGGCTAGCAATGCCGCAGCGACACCGGATCAACGGCAGCAGCCAAGGCATCTGCAACATGGCTTTGGTTAACTGCACTAGACCGCAATGAGTGAAACATTTCACTGTGTGAAACAGACATTTCAGGAAAACAGTTAGTTTTATTTTGCACATCCTGATGTGCTTTCAAATAATGATTCTAATACCTTCATGAACACACAGACATTTCCGGAGTTTCTGACTGTGTGCTCTGACTGCGACTGAGTCCTATTTTTTCGCTTTCACTTTTTTCACTTTTATCACTGTTGGGGCTTTGAAGAGGGATTTCTTCTCCAAAAGTCGGCTTTAAGCTGCCTTTAAACTATATCTCCACAAAGATGTACAAAGATTTGAACCATAAAAAAAGATTTCATCAGATAAAATGGCCTGTGGCACTCTTCCACAGAGTGACAAGACTGTGGGTGTATTACCTTTTTTCCAGCCCTGGGTGTCTCTTCTTCAAGGCTTGCATCAGCTGTAGGCCTAATATACTCACAGAGTTTTCAGTGCATGACACATTAGTTTTAATAATGAGCCAGCCACTCTGGATTTCTCACTCATGTACATGTTAAATAGAATCATTTATTGAAACTGGCTGTGTTGAAATGTGTCTGAAATGTCTGTGGTACCAAGTTTGTTTGTGTTCCTCTGACGTGTCCCATCCCCTCTTGCAGGCAATATCTTTGTGGTGAGCCTGTCGGTGGCCGACCTGGTGGTGGCGCTGTATCCCTACCCCTTGGCCCTGCTGGCCATCTTCCACAATGGCTGGACCATGGGCTCGCTCCACTGCCAGCTGAGCGGCTTCGTCATGGGCATGAGCGTGATCGGCTCGGTCTTCAACATCACGGCCATCGCTCTCAACCGCTACTGCTACATCTGCCACGGCCTGCAGTACGACCACCTCTACACCAGCCGCAACACCTGCCTGTACCTGCTGCTCACCTGGGTGCTCACCTGCCTGGCCACCGTGCCCAACTTCTTGGTGGGCTCGCTGAGCTACGACCCGCGCGTCTACTCCTGCACCTTCACGCAGACGGCCAGCTCCTCCTACACCATCTGCGTGGTGGTGGTGCACTTCCTGGTGCCGCTGGCCGTGGTGTCCTTCTGCTACCTGCGCATCTGGATGCTGGTCATCCGGGTCAAGAGTCGTGTGCAGCCGCCGGACTCACGGAGGGGTCAGCGGGGTCGCGCGAGCGACATGCGCAACTTCCTCACCATGTTTGTGGTCTTCGTGCTGTTCGCCGTCTGCTGGGCGCCGCTGAACCTCATCGGCCTGGCCGTGGCCATCGACCCGGAGCGGGTCGCCCCCAAAGTCCCCGAGTGGCTGTTTGTCTCCAGCTATTTCATGGCCTACTTCAACAGCTGCCTGAACGCAGTGGTATACGGCCTGCTCAACCAAAACTTCAGGCGCGAATACAAGCAGATCCTGCTGGCACTGTGTGCCCCGCGCTCACTCTTCATGGACAGCTCAAAGTGCGCCACCGACGGCTTCAAGAGCAAGCAGTCGCCAGCGGCAACCAACAACCACATAGTGGAAGCTCAGCTGTGACTCTGTGCTCTGGGGTCAGGGGTTGTTACTGAGAGGTGCTAGACTATACAGTTAATGTATCATGTGCGTGTGTGTGTGTGTGTGTGTGTGTGTGTGTGTGTGTGGTTGGTGGTGGGGGGTTGTCTGTGTATGTGTGTGTGTGTGTGTCTTTTTGTGTGTGTGTGTGTGTGTGTGTGTGTGTGTGTGTGTGTACTGACAGAAAAACCAGATGACCCTTAATGCGCATACACACACATCTGCACCCCTCTCCACACACACACACACACTTTACTAAAAATGTAGCATAAATGTACAATATATCTGACATATATAGTTTGAAAATGTGTATTATTTGTGGGCATACTTTGATGCTTGTGCAGTTATGAAGATGTTTGACTTGTATGTATGTTTCAGTGCTTGAATTCTCAGATAAATGATTTTTCTCTATGCCTGGCATGGAACTTTTGTCAACAAGTCTCATAAATTTTCAAATGAGTGTGCAGGCAATAACAATAACAAAGCCATCATCATCCAGATCACATATTGTTTTTTGTTTCTATTCCCCTCTTCACTTTTTCATTATCATCCATTGGGAAAAAGCAGGCAATAATATTCTGTCTTCCTTGCGAGTTGCAAGGTTGCCTCCAACGTTCACACTCATTTAGTTGTGTAGTCTTTCATTCAGTCTAATCTTCCTGAAGCTGTGATGAGGGTGATCATCACTCATTCGCCGAGACAGAGCTGCGACGGCCAGAGCCATCCCGGGAAGGACGGATGTGATGACATAGCGCTTATCCCCATCGCCCTCCAAAGGTTTCTGTCTTTGTGTTTCGCAGGCGGATTGATTTCATCTCTCGGGTCAGTGACCCCTCTCTGCCTCGGCCTGTTTAATTCCCTCTTTCTGCAACCTCAGCGAACAACACTGGGCTACAATATGTTTGTCAACCCTAGACTGTGGTGTGTGTGTGTGTGTGTGTGTGTATGTGAGTGAGTGAGTGAGTGAGTGAGTTTGTGTGTGTGTGTGTGTATCTTGCCAAACAGCTGGCATGGTCGTAGAGAGCCGTGAACTGGAGAACAGAGCTTAACCTAGACCGGCTATACTTTTACAATTGAATGTTGTTCTACCAAGGCTGAGATCACTGGTTCAAGACCCTAGCCTACTAATTAGACGTGACAGAAAGAACTTGCAAACTAACTTTGTCCACTAGCCTTTGCACATAAGGTCAGCCTATTGCAGTGTAGCTATTGCATTAAATCAGTAGGGGTATAATATAAATAAACCGTAAAGGTTAGATTTAGCTTTCTGTACTTAGGCTTATATACTTTATCCTATGCTATACTATACTAGGGTTAGGGTTATTATACCTCTGCTCTAAAGTTTAGGGAGAAACTTGACCACCAACCTTAAATCATACGTGAAGTGTTGTCTCCCTCTAGAGGATTTAGTTTTAATTACCAGCAACAATGTAGCCGCCTTGTCTGTCTTTTGTTGCATTAAATTACTGACTACATTCTGATGTAGAGGTACAATTTTGAAAATTGCGTTTTTCATAGAAGTGAGATTAATAATTGATAAGAAATCATAGGCAAACTGGTTTAAAAAATAAAATTAAAAAGCATAAGCACGTGACGCACCCCGGAAGTAGTGATGATGTCACGACGAATCCCTG
>JASCQY010000244.1:27229-48174 GCA_030264315.1 Sardinella tawilis
TGAAACAGCGGTGTTTGTAATCTCACATTGAAAGTTAATAAACGATTGCAATTATAAACCTTTTTGAACTGGACTGTTAATCAAGAATTTGCTTAGGACAATGCAGACTACAACTGTTGTAAGAGGGTAAGACTGCTATTAAAACTATTTCATAATGAAGCCCTCTGCGTCTGCCTCTTGTTGCCAACTAACGTTAACGTTAGTTAGCCTAGGCTAAAATTGAAGTTTGCTCATACCTTGCCTTGTCAAATAATTTAGTATCACAAACAGTAAGCTGTAACGTCTTCGAAACTCTGTAAACGTTGTCGCTGGCTTTACCTACTGAGCTTTATCGTTAGTGTAAGTGAGACTAGCTAACGTTACCTCTTGTAGGGCCCTTCGAAACTGCGAAATGTAGGAGTAAAAGTTAAAATGCCAGTCGCACTTTTAATCTTGTATCAGATTTATTCATAGACTCGAAATATGTTTCCTTTGTAATTGTTTTTCATGCCCATTTTGTAATATTTATATCACATGATTCAGAGGGTATGCGAGCCTAAATATCAGTCATATTTGATTTATTAATGCAGTTAGAATGTGCATCGGTGCTTGTCGCAATGGTGGGTTTGGGTTTGGAGGAAAGTGGGGCATGTGTTTCATGCTAGCCTGTAACGTTAACGTTATCACATCTGCAGGGTAACGACAGGCCACTGTTTAGACTTGAAATGAAAAAGTTAACGTTAGCTTTATTAACAGCATTTATGATATCAGAATCCTTCATAAGGTCTTTGTCTGGGTTGTGTCAAGTGTGTGGTGTAGTGTGGTGATTTACTTTGAATTTGACTGATTTATTTATTCTTCCATCAGAAATGATGGGTCACTGCTAGCTGTGTTGAAGACCCTGTTATGCTTCACAATCATGATGATTACTCTGCCAATAGGATTATACTTTTTCACCAAAGCATATGTTTTTCAAGGTAGGTGAGAGAATATTGCCATGAAGCCCTTGTCAAACGTTGTGCAGATGTACCACAGCCAGCCCTGTAAAGGCGAAGCTGTGAATGCATGGTCATAAAGCCAGTTTAACACATGTAGTTAATTGATACATGGAAATTATTTAGGGCTTAAATTAAGAAAAAATGTTTTCACCTCTTTCTCATGAATGGAAGCAAAATATTTTATCTGTAGGCCTACACAAAATGCCTAATTTATGTCAGTTTACAGAATCTATGATACCCCTTACCCTTTTGTGAATGATCTTGTCCAGATGTACATTTGACAGGTTACAGTATGAGGTCACTCTAAAACACAATGCTGTGTATATGCATAATGCACAGGTTAATATTTTTGTACTTCTTCTGTTATGACTGATGACTGTGATATACATTTGCTCACTGAGAAATACTACAAAGTATACTTAACAAAGTACTAATAAAACAAACACATTTGATGAAAAGGAAGCAAACAACATATTTCCAAACATCTTAAAATGTAATTAGACTACTAAGATGAAACTTTTCACCCAACTGTTCATGAAGGTTTTATTAGCTGACCTGATTAACTTGGGGCTGGTTGGGAATGATTGAAACCTGTCTATGTGTTCAGGTGGCAGATCATGTTATATACTTTGAAGGTAATTGAAGGTATTTGTATATGTGAAGATTAAGAAGACCTCAGCAGTTAAAAGGCACCTGTGAAAATAAAAATATGCAAGCTGTTACAGTTGTCTAAACAATAGATACTGTGCAATTTTAAGCGCGAAAAAAAAAAAGTTTTCAAAGCTGGCAAAATGAAGAGCATCAGATTTCACATGCTCAGGTTTTACTTGACTTTTTCGTTGACTGCTAACATGTGTTTGCAAAAACAGTGATTATTGGTTTTGCAACGGATGACCTAAAGGTGATGATGCATGGGATGAATTTGAAGCAATGTAACAGCGTTAGGCAACCACATAACCAATTCCAGCTGCTCTGATTGGATGCCATTACAATATTTGTACTGATGATTTAAGTTCACCTGACTTCATGTGCCCAATATCACAAGCAGTATGCCTAAAGAAACTGTATTGAAAATCATTAGCGTATTACTGTACGTTGCTCAAACTTGCCCTGCGTCATCAGCTCCAGAGTAACAATACTTTGCTCAATGATTAAACAGTCTGGGTTATTGTGTTGTGAATAAAATAATGACTGGAAAGCTTAAACTTTACTACTTTTTCAAAGGTTCTTTGGGCTACTCCAGTAATGACAGTTTCTTCTATGCTGCCATCGTGGCGGTCGTTGCAGTGCATGTGATCCTCGCGCTCTTTGTCTACGTCGCTTGGAATGAGGGATCTCAACAGGCAAGGGTGGGAAAGCAAGACTGAGGAGCAGAAGGCACTCACAAACTGGACAACCTCTCTCTCTCTCTCCACGCACACACACACACACACACACACACACACACATGGACACATATGCACACACGCACATCTGTCTCTAATTTACACACAGTGTTTGGGAGAGTCCTCAGCTGGCTGGTCACTCTCAGTGGGTGAGATGTAGATCTGTGCTGTGTCTCCTAAGCGGCTGGGCTGAAGGGAGGAAGGAAGGCAGCTTTGAGCCCTGGGCCCTGAGACATAGGCAGGTAATCTGGTGGTAGAGGCCAGAAAATAGCAAAACTCAGAGACTATTGAGCAGAAATGCATTCAATCCGTTCACTTTTGCCAAGGTTGCACTTAGAGCAAAAAAAGCTTTTCAGCTTGTCCTCATAACACCAAAGGATCCACTCAGAGTGTGTAACCAAAGGCTGGTTTAAGAACTATTTGTCAGTCTTTGTTATTGTAGCCCTTAGATGTATGAGAGTCCCTCAAGGTTCCTTTGATTTAAGTGTACTGTCAAAGGTGTTGCGTAATGAAAGAAAATATTCTGTGTATTTTATTTTAAACCTTCAAACAATTCTAATCAGACAACAATCTTAAGATGGAACATTCAAAAACATTTGAAAAAGCAGGGAAGCAACATGCTTAGGCTATATGATTACAACAAACACAGTTCAGCCTGGCTGACTGCCTTCTTTGCATCTGTAAACTAAAGACAGTGAAATAAAAGAATCAGCCATTGCAATGGTTTAATGCAATAAGAGATGTCTATTTTGGTTGTAGTTTGTGGTAATTAAAAGTTGTATCATTCATAAACCAGTTTTGAGAATTCTATCATTGCTGCACAATGAAGAATGGCTTATGGCTAACTCAGCCATTGACTTTTGTAAAATGTTCATGAATGACTTTATGCTGATCAGCTGGAGAAATGCTGTTTTTAACCATGCAAGTGCTTCCCTTCCCCCAATTTTAATACTTCTTACTCTCTGACCTCCCACATGGGACATGTTCTGAGTTCTGCCTTCTGAAAAAAGCTCCATCTCCTCCTTTAGGGGATGGTTTTATTCAGAGCAAATCGCCAAACCCACATCCATCTGATGGCACATAGTGACTGGGACTCCTGATCTTGTTTTATGAATATGCTGGTCCCTCTTCTGTAAGCCATGAGGAGGACATGCTAGTGGGTAAGACACCTTTAGTGCGCATTGTAGCTAACATGAAATGACAGTTTTATTATCAAGGTTTGATAGTTCACTTCATAAACACGAAAAATAGTTCATAGTTAATAGGGCTTTTCATATTGCTTGAGCTCCACATAGCTCCTTCCCCAGGTTGAGAGGCAAACACACCTCCATTAAAGGGTTTATCCGGAGTTAATCAAACCGAAGCCCTGTTGTCTGAGGCTGCCGAGTGCTGTTGATAGGTATCAGAATGACATCAGTAGGTACAACGTAGACCGAATTCACGAACTGGCCGCTACCGCTAACTGATTAGGGCATTTCGGTTTCGTTTTCATATGCCCTAATATGGTAGCGGTAGTAGCCAGTTTGCGAATTCGGTCTACGCTGTACCTACTGCTGTCGTTCTGATACTTATCGACAGCACTCAGCAGCCTCAGACAACAGGGCTATGGTTTGACTTTCAATTTTCTAACAGAAGGGCCTTAATCAGGGACTTTGAACTACTAGCTTTGAAAGACAGGGGGTGCTTAGTCCCATGGTTATAGTTGTGAAGGTGCACAAAGCATGCACTGAATATTTTTGGTTATTATGTTTAAAGGAGAATCAATCCATAGCCCTGTTGTTTGAGTTTGCCGAGTGCTGTTTGTAGGTTAAGAGCAAGAAAATTGTTTCGTATTAGGCACCACAATTCACTTTTAGTGTTCTAGTTTGAAGTTTCTAACACATTTAGCCTAAAGTGATGCACTGTTGTAAGACCAAAGCTCTGCAATTATTGTGTTGTCTTGTGCGGACAAGAAAAAACATCTTCATGAAATAAAATGAAATCATGTGTCTATGCGCATATCACTGCAACAAAGTCGACCGTCACGAAACCACCTTTAGAATAGTCCACTGCTTAGAGAGACCTCACCTTTGTGAAAGTAAAAGACCTATTGTTGCAGGCTTAGAGCAAAACAAATGATGGGTGTTTATTTCAATCCGATTATCAGTATTTTAGAACATTGTAATAATCAGAGAAGAAGAGGTAGACTGTCATGCCTTAATTTCATTACATGAAAATGATTTTTCCTGATGATGAATATTAACAACACAATAATTGGAGAGCCTTGGTCAACAGGTTAGCTGTGTTTTAAACTTCAAACTAGATCAGTATAGCTTAAAAGTCATTGGTGGTGGAAAAAAAGTGAGCATATTGTGTCATACATGACCTTGCAATTTGCAGAAGTCTGGTAAAGTTGCCAGGTGTTGGAAGAGGGAATGGAGGAGACATGCCACAGCATCCGTCTACTCCTACTTTTAGGCGAACTGATGACAGTCCAATTGTGGCCATGTACTGGAAGGAGGGCTCTGAGGATCAGTTTTTCCAGACATTTCATGGTTGTTGAGTTGAGTGCGACTGGACGGTAGTGATTGAATTTGGAGGGATATGGTTGTTTCCTGGGTGCACCCGCAGCACGTTGCCAGGGGGTCCGTGAAATTGTTTGCTACAAAGTATAAGCTTGTCTTATGCAGAGAAAAATACTAAAGATCATGCCCAATCACACTGTGCTTATTTTGCAATATGCAATATAAAATCTAAAACGGTTGTGCTATTTAGCAAAAAATGTTTTAGGAGACAAAAGACTAAAATCTCTTTGGGTCCTTGAAAATAATTCTGCTCCTTGAGGGGTCCCCAGCCCAATAAAGTTTGAGAACTCCTGCTTTAAGTCCTTCCTTAGCAAATGCATTGGGGTCTGATATTGCTTCTAGTTTGTGTTTGTTGTTTTGTCCTGAGAGTGTTGTTCTTCTTTCTTTTTTTTTTTTTTTTGAAAGGTCTGTCTTACTGATTTTAAAGCATGGCTTACTGATCACAAAAATCAAGCCTCCAGTGGGAGTATGCCCTGAGAGGTTCAAGGAATACGGACAATCTGGATAGATTCTGTGAAAAGGAGGGGTCTCAAATCCATTTCTTGTGTTCTCCAAATTTGTGGTATATCAAAGGAGATAGCGTACTTGTATTATTGACAAAGGGTAGCTTTACAAATTTCAATGTACATGATGCAGGGATACCAATAATTGCGGCATGTGTTTTTGGTACAAAAACATTTATTTCTTTAAAACACATTGTTCTTTAGCAGAATAAATTAGCTTCTCTTCCAGGTTTTTGTGTTACATACAGTAAATAAACTGACTATGACTATAGGTTGTATTTTTTATGCTTTCAATATGTGGTTAAGAAAACATGTGTATAGAGTTTTCCAGTGGTCATAACATGTTTAGCCAACTTTGCCCGAGGTGGCAGTCATAGTGAAGAGTGCTGTAAACTGTTAAGCAGCCTATGAAAGTTTTGATGGGCAGATGGGGGAAAAAGAGATGAGGGTTTCCACCATGGACCATGTAGACCTCTGTGTTGGGTGCTCCTCGGTTCCTCCTTTGTTGCTCCTCGGTTCTCCTGCGAGAGAATGGAACGTCCATCATGATGGATATCTTGGAATGATTTCCTGGGCAAGAGCTTAGGGAATGAGGATGAAGGAAGCGTGCAGATTCCGATTTGGAATGGTCCTCTTGAGTGTAAGTGGAGAGGGAAGCCTTGGTCTGTTCAGAGGGCGGGGTGGACACAGACATATTATGGGGTGGAGCTCAGTGCTTGCTTAGGTGCCTTTAAACATGGATGCTGAGCCTGATTACTTCTTTGGCCATTTCTCCATCGTGACGTAATGGCCAGTTGTTCTCAATACCCAGGCCATGAGTCAGAACATGCCAAAGTAGGGGAATACGTTTAAAAAAGGAGGAATGTTGCTCCAGAAAGACATGGAAAGTTGAAAGAGCAAGAGACGGAAAGACTGACAACATGTCTGAGTCTTGAGGAGGAAGAAATGCGGAGCTGGGGGTGGAGGAGAGAGGCGCTGTGTGGAACTGGGGTTCTGGAATTTCACTGTTCCCAGGACAACATGACTCTAGTCCACTCGTGGACCACCCTCATCTGTCTACTGGCTCCTCCAAACTTACGTAATCCGCTTGCTTAGCTCGAAAATGTAGGGCTCCAAATTAGAACCAGGTTTTCGAGGAACTCACCCTGACATATATTCTGGATTTCGGCTAGTCAGGGAGAATCATTGTTATGCTCTTTCAGCCCCTTGCCTAACAATACAACAAAACTTATTCTCTCTTCTGTCATAATTTAGCTTTACTGTGTGTGTGTGTGTGTGTGTGTGTTTGTGTGTGTGTGCTTCTTTTATCACAATCACAATAATAATTAAATATAAATATATTTTTACAAGATATTGGGTAATTGTAGGCTAATGTAATTGTATGTAGTAATTGTAACTGTTAGACTTTGATAATATTTGTATGTTATCAGCAAACTGCCATGCCTTTTATGTCTAGACTCTCATACAGTATGAGACAAAATTGAGATGATCAGAACATGTCTTAAGGAGCTGGATAAGACCACATACCACAGCTTGGATACCATCTGCTAGTGGGGACTGAGGAAGCTCCAGTTTCAAAAACTCACCTCTCTTTCTGAGACTGATAACATCATAAGCTCACAGTCACCTAGACACTCTGGCACAGACGCACTGTGTCAAGAATGAGCCAGTGTGTGATATGAAAAGTACCCTTGGTGTCCTGAGACCAACTCACTTTTCTGGCGCTAGTATGCCATTTTAAGATAAGAATGATTAAATCTTTCCATCCAGGACAAGATTAGTATAAAGCAATAAGATCTTTATGTCTTTGTAATACCAGTTTCTTACTGGTCAGTTCAAGTCATATGATGTAGTTATTCAAAAATAAGTCTCCTGATTTTAAGTGGACATCAAACATTGCGAAGATGATACCCGATTCATGTCATTTTGCTTCGATTTTCTTCTGCCATGACTGAATTCCCAAAGCAAAAAAAATCATCTTGAAAATGACTTTTCTTTTCTTTGTTTTACAAGAAATAAACAAGTCTTATTGAGCTCTCACATATCTCCCATATCCCTCATTAGAAAAAAAAAATCTGACAAAAAAGAACAAAAATCCAATTACAGTTCCATATAAACCCCTCTATTTTTTTTTGTTAAATCTGTTTTCATTGTTCCTTTTTCTCTTAGGGGAAGTAAGAGAAAAGAGCTATATTAATTTAAAAAAAATTCTTTCTTGTGTTCTTATCTTGTTCCCATGGCCCAGTAGAATGTGGGTGGAATTAAACATAGGTTATTTTGTCTGTGTGCGTGCATTTGAGAACGTTGTTGTTGGTGTGAACATGTGTGTGTGTGTGTGTGTGTGTGTGTGTGTGTGTGTGTGTGTGTGTATGTGTGTGTGTGTGTGTGAGTGTGTGTGTGTGAGTGTGTGTGTGTGTGTGTGTGTATGTGTGTGTGTGTGTGTGTCTCTTTCCACTCTATGACTCACCCTATACGTACACACTCACACAGCCATGTCCACATGCGTGGAGCCAAGAAGTAGGGGGCAATTGTATAAGACCCCTGGTTTCCTCATGACATATGCACTGTGGAGGTTCCTCAGGACCTCCTTTACTCCATCCAGACAATGGATTACCTCATCAATGTCAGGTGTGTCGGACAAACACGGAAATTCTTCTCTTACGTAAGCACATCCAGGCACAATGACAATGTCCAGTTCAAATCAGGGATGAGGGGCACAAGGAGTTCGTAGTGAGCGAGGGCCACCCACATTGGCTCCCAAGAAGCTATAAATATTTTGCAATGAAGTGTAAAATCTCACAGGCCCCATTCCATGTGTCTGGGGAGGTCACTGCTGATTGAAAATGTCTGCGCTGTTTTGCAGCCTCGTCCTCCTGCCTGACTTAAGATCTTGCTATGTTTTTAGTTTCAGTGTCATGACATCTTTCTTCTAGGAAGGTGCTAATGGTTGCTGAGCTCTGAAAATTACAAATAAGGATGAAACTCATTGCCAGACATTTACATATTTTTAAACGCCCACACCATAACTGCTGTTTGAAAGTGAGAATGTGATGAAAGCTGCAGTGGAAGTTCAGTTCAACCACAGTTCTAAAAGCATTAAAGGTCATGACTGTTAGGGCACGTAGCTATGCAACAAGTTTGCAGACATAGAGATTGTGAATGAGGACTTGACCAGACAATAGCATAATATTGGTGGAAATACTGCCAAACTGGCAGTTCAAGATGTGGTTGGTCTATAGGCTACCGTTAACCAAAACCATTCACTGTCGCTGTCTTCTTCCGAAATAGGACACATCCGTACTGTCGCCATGGACACAGGTTGGGCTCATATCCTGTATTTTGATTGTGCAATAGTAACCAAGGGTGATTGCCATGGAGATCTCACTCTCTCCCTCTGCCTTCCTCCCCTCCCCTTTCTCTCTTTCTCTCCCTCTCCTTCCCTCCCTCTCTTCCTCTCTCTCTCTCTCATATTCTCATTAATACGTAATGTCAATGCACATAATCTGCAAATGGTTAATATAGATTTCAAGTAAAAAAGGGAGAAAATACTCCATTCTTGTCGTTCTTGAGCACAAGGCAAGAATGCAGACCCTCTACCTAAATGACCTGTAAACCTGGAAGGACCTGGGGCAGAAAAAAGATTACAGCGGCATTAAAACCCCAAAAAGTGGGAGGCCAGCCAGAGCCGCTGGAGGCGGCAGGAGATGTTCTCTTTCTCACTACCTCAGACAGCCGCACAGACAGATGTCTACATGAACTCAGTGGAATTTGAGCAGGGGGTGGGTTGGACATTTATCCTGTGGAGCTGGAGGTGTGAAAAGACTGGCAGATTTTCAAACTATCACTTCATGCTGATTATGATAGGCCTAGTTATATTTTTTTCTGATGTGATGTTGGGATTATGTTAGATAGCCTATTCTTTATTGTACGGTTACAATCACCTCTGACGGTACAGTCGCCTCTAAAATTATACTGTACATGGCTTTATGTTACATTGGGCCCATCACATCAATTAAGTCTGGGCACTTAATTTAGGCCTATCCATGCACACAAAATGCATTCTTTGGTAAATGTACAGAGTGCATTTTTATTGGCTTGTAGTTTTATACCCAGATTTATTTCATCTACACACTCATCAGGCAATTTCATTCGATATCCGCATTTGGAAAGGAGGCTATGGCCCTATCCATTCCCTGACTTAGACTAATAGGCTCCTATTAAAATGATTCCATTAAGCACACCACCAGGTTTCTGTAATAATAACGTTATTGGCCAAAGGAAAAAAAACAGCATGGTGAATGATACTGGCTTTGAACTCTAGCGCAAGCGTTCGCGTGAGTTAGGCTACCTTCTGTGATGATGCCCCCTGGGGTACTATTTGTACCGGGTTAGCTTTATCGACAGTAGTATCATTAACAGCGAAGCAGAAAAGCAACCAGTCACCAGATGGCAATCGCTGCTCTGAGTGACCCAGTTAAGACCCCCATAGTTAAATCCGATTAAAGTAACTTGTCATTCAGCGCTGAATGCACACATATATGTCATGCGTTTTATTCATATACATTGAAATAATAATAATAATAATCATCATCATCATCATCATAATCATCATCATCTTCATCATCATCTTCATATAGTGTGAGTAGAATGACGTAGAATGTTTCACTATTCCCTGACTATTAGGTTATGAAGGCTGTGACGCAGTATCACAGTCCATTCAACATTAAAGCGGGCTAATTCACTGAAGTCGCTATAAGTCTACAAATAAATATGTCTTATGAAACAATAGTTGTTGTGTAACCAAACACTGAACACACGTCATATGGGTTACCGAGTCCTCATTCCGTCTGTGGAAGCGCGATAGCTGATTCACCGAAGTAGCCTACAGTCGCGTGTTCACTTGAGGCAATCAAACTACACCAGGTCTACGACTCTAGAAAACGTTAAACCTGGTGATAGTAAAGGAAAGTGTCCGCATAAAAAAATCAGAAATTACACTAAGAAGCAAAGACAGCACGGCCAGTGGGCTACAGACAGTGAACCGGCGCGACAGCAGCCCATGCGTGACACCAGAAAGCTTCCACAGCAGGGTGAGCGCAGGCTACTCTCCCTGCGCGTATCCCACCATCTATAGCGAATCCGGACAGGGCTCGCTCCGTACGGTCACTCCCCATTCCATTTAAGGTGCGACGACGGCTGATGACGTAAAGAGTGAGGTGTGTGTGGGATGGAAAATGAACATCAGTGAATGAAAAAAGCGCTTGGAAGTCACTCATTGCCCACAGAAACGGTGCCAGTTACATAACTTGATTTCATGAGTAAGGCGAGGTGAAAAGCTCTCTCTGTCTCTAAGTAAGAGATTCATAATCTCTGTATATTGGAATCGGCGTCTGGTTGCTCACCAATGCCTGGTAAGAAAGCTACATTTTTATTCTTTCATGCGCTGTGTGTCCTCAGTCTAACAAGTGTGCAGCACCTTATAACGGACCCCGCTGACAGGACGATGATGGCTTAAAGCTTGGTCTAAATTTGTAAAAAAAAAAAAAAGGTATTAGGGCGAAGCGTCACTGTGTTGAAAGTTGTGCTTTAAAATTGTCCGGTGGCTGATTGTCTGTGTCATTGTAACAATTTCATTTTCATTTTGAATACCTTCATCCGAGCTTCTTGCCAGACCAGGTGGGCAGCGGCATAACGATGGCTTTTAAAGAGTTTATTCGGCAAGTGTTTCAATGACTTTAAAAGTTGTCCTAGTTTATATTGGTAGTAGGCTAAGCTGAACATGACATGGAGGCAGTGCGTGATATATTACCAATGCAGGCTGGGAAGACTTTTGGAAAAATAGAAGAAAGTTTGCAAGTAGGCTACCCGAGCGAAGGACATGATTAAAGCGATGTCAGTAGGCTATTACAAGGGACATCTCAGGGTTGTAACTGGGATAGCCTACCAGTAACCTCAGGCATAGGTATGGTTGTGGTCCATTCTATAGCCTATCTATAGCCTAAAGAGTTTCTTATTGGATGCTGTGATAGAAGCCTTTTAGAGATGCGAGTGGACAACCATAAAGGAAAAGCAATTATGAAAAGACTGCCAGTTATGTAACACATGACTTGAGAATCATGAGCCGGTTGCGGTGACGTCATGCCCTGGATTTCGTTGAAAAAAAGTTCAACCCCGGCTGCTCTGTAGACTTAACAGGCTACCCCTTCGGCACTTTTCACTGCCTGTGTCGCTGTACGTTGAAGAGAGTCATTAAATCTTGTCTCGTCGGCGCCGTGATGTTGTGCTCACATCTCAAGGAGGTGATCAATAGCCAGATCAATTTCCCAATGTGCTGATCGGACTGGACGAGTTGCTCTGTTGTTTTTTTTTTTGTCTATACCTTTGCGCAGCCACAAATATCTCTACAAGCCTTTTGAGGTTGTTCAGGCTGCTCAGACCCCCCCTAACACACAGACACACACACAGACACACACAGAGACACACACACACACACACACACACACACACACACACACACTCATTTGACTCTAAGCCATTAGCACCTGGTTTCCTCTCTGACCCCAAAACTGAGAAAATTAGGGCACAATAATTTCCTCTTAATGTTAAATGGCCTGTCATGTCCATACACTTCTGGGCATTTAGGCTATTTGTTAAGGCAAATGAAGCACACTCCCTTTGTGGAAGTATTGTCAACAGTCTTCCTCGGTGCATTAATAAGTGGGACAATGGGCATTGTAACTGAAAGGACCGTCTCCTGGGGCCCCGGCAGCTCCCTCACAGCAGGGGGGGCGGGGGCTTCAGAAATATTCTTCTGAGGGGCCCCGTGTTTTTGAGGAATGCCACGGGAAGTGCTGAAGCCTCGAGCCTCCCTTGAACTTGAACTGTGGAGGTCATCATAGCCATCGCAAAATATGCCCAAAGCAACAGGCATGTCCCACTTTTCTGGGTTTGGTTCCCGCCCTACCTTTTCTTTACGTGCTCTCATGTTCTTGTTTTCTTCTCCTTCCCTCTATTCTGTCGTGTCTTCCCTTCCTTATGCTCCACTGAATGAGGCTGAGTGTGACCCTCTGATCAACCTGCTCCCTTCCCCTATCGACTCAGTTTCAGCCCAAATACCTGTGAATCCACCTCTTCAATAAGACTCTATTGTAATGCCACCAAAGATTTGACCCCTATTCGGATTTAGCACTCCTGCCTTGTTTGGCCACTTCCATCTGCAGTTTTTCCCCTGTTTTGCGCGGAATGTGAAAATTATGGTCCTGTTGTTGGAAGGATTGCAGTAGCAATGGGATTTGTTACTTTTGCAACTTAGATGTGTGTTTTTTTCTAGCCATGGTGTTACAACAGGGGAATTAACAGGGCATTGACTTTTCACTTTTTGTTCTGTTCTGTTCTGAAGTCTTAGTTATTATGTGGTTATACAAGAAAGCCCTTTTGGTCAGCCTAGTTCACTCACTGTGTGTCACTCTGAAGCGACTAGTCATTAAAACATACACTAATGTCATGATGGGCACGTGGCATGTGTCTCTAGTGTGACAAACACTGCACCATGGGCATGAACTCACCAAACACCTGCTAGCTTGTCTGCAGTGCCAGTGTTCACTGTCCTGTGCCTATAGACCATTTCAGGTTCTAGTTCCATCGCTGGTCCCCCAGAACTTCCAGTTTAGCATTCTACATGATATGTTAATGTAACAGGAAGTAGTTGGGGACCAAGATGGAATGTTCAAGCGTTGTTTTATCCGGCTATGGAATTAGAACCTGAAAGGGTCTATAGAGGAGTCGGAGACTGAGGTTACCGTCAAAGGGCACATCCAGCTGCTCTTTGCTCCTCCACATACTCCTGCACACCATTTTATCTCCCAAAGCTCTAGTTGGAAATGTGTGGAAATCTCAGAGAAGGAAAAGGTCAGGAGAGTTCTTGCACTTTTACCCGAAGTCACCAGGGTATGGATTGGTCTGGTTGATCCTTTTTTCTTAAGATAAGATTCCCGTGGCTTCTGAATTATACTCCATCTCCTTAAGTGTTTTAAAAAGCTACATACAAAAAGTATTTGACAGCCGCTCGTGGCCAAGCACAAAATGCGGGTAATGTAGAGTAGAGTGCTCTCCTGAGGGTCTGGTCTGGTCTGGTCTCACTGTGTGGTTGAGCTGAATGTAAAAAGCAGATCTCATATGAAAAGCAAGCAAACATGTTCAACTGTAATGGAGAGCTTTGCTAACAAGGAGGATGGCTGTTTGTTGCAGTCAGCAAAACAACCTCAGAGCCGGCCAGATGAGAGCAGAGAGCGCAATCCAGAAGGGCAACACTTTTTAGGAAAGTAGCGAGAGCTTAGCTTTACACCCCGACCTTGCGAGTGTAACCGCACACACACAGACAGACAGACAGACAGTCAGTCAGTCTGGACAGAAGGTAGAAAGCGAGGGCTGTGAGAAACGTTCTAAGTGGCGAGGCCTGGTGCCCAGTAAAAGCTGTTTGAGGAGAGAGTACGACCCCTTCAAGATTTCCTGCCTGAATGAATAGATTTTTCAGTGGCACGGGGCCAACCACTGTGACTAATATTACAGGTGTCCGAGCCATTACGCGGCTAATACAGACCGGCTGCCTGGTGAGCCCCTTCACAGTTGTTTTCATACAGGGTTTGTCTCATCTCTCTCTGTTATGGCTGCGTGTGGGAAACCAGACTAAATAGAGAATTCTTTCTCCGAGGACTGCGAGAGGAGAGTTCATCAAGAAAAGCTCTGATTGGACAGCTTTCCCACAATGTGATTTGATTGGCTGTGCTCGAAGAGGAGCTTGTTTCTTGCTACATGATGCAATGCTGCATGTATTATCTGCTGCTGGTGTCAGAATCTGTCAGAATCCATTTGTGGGTGCCTTGCCCTGACCTGAGCCTAGACAATGCCAGTAACTTACAGTATGTCCATTGGATCAGGGTGCTGTGGATTAGGTGCTTTTAGGGTGCTATGGTTTTGGTCCCAGTGCCGGTGTTCTGAGCAAAGGCATTGGAGAACGCCGCTGTGGTTTTTTTTTTTTTAAAGCATTTTGGAATCACAGGGTCTGGTTGCAGCCAAGGCAGTGTGATATGAGAGTGACCTGTGATTGGGTAATCTCTCTCCCAGCCAGTCAGAATGAGGTTAAGTGTTGATGCCATGAAGTAAAGTGTGCAGTGAACTAGTTGCCAAGGGCAACACACACTCACACATCCGTCGTACATCCCACACCTTGCATGCATGCAACAGCAGGCGTTGTTAAGCCAGCACCACTTCTGCTGAGGTTCCTGAATGTGTCTCTGGTCATTTTTTTTAACTCTTTTGTTTTATTTTCTTTTGGTTTTAATTCCTTAAAACATCCTCCCAGCTTTCTCCAGTGTTCAGCGATTACTGTGTGGTGTTAAAGCTTACAGTACAGCAACGATTTAACACAATAACCTCTGAGTTATCTGATGTCACACATGGTTGTGGATCAGTAGGTGTGTGTGTATGTAGGCTACACTATGTGAGAATGTGTGTAAATGACAAAGGAGCTAAAAGAAAGAGAAGGAGAGTGTGAATGAGAAAAGGTGAGCGAGAGAAGAAAAGAGAGAGAGAGAGAGAGAAAGAGAGAGTTAGGTAACAGTTGACATGATGGCCGCTGCAGCGCTGTTACGCCGCTCGCTCCGGGAGGGAAAGTGGGTTACTAGGGCATGTCCCGCTAGCTTAGCCGCCGCGCGCGCTCTGGAGCTGCTTACGGTGACTCGGCAGGCAGAAATGGCTCTGTAGACTCTGCCCTCTCTGATAAGACCTAATGACTGACTACTGGCCCTTTAAACACCTCTCTTTCTCTCTCTTTCTCTCTCTCTCTCACTCGCTCACTTGTTCACTCGTTCTTTGTGCATCTGTCTATCTTGCTCTTTTTCTTCTTTTTGTCTTTCTCTCTCTCCCTACCTCTAACTCACTCTGTCACCTAGTTATTCCGCCTGTCTTTCTATCTCTCTTGTCCTCACCATCACACTCATGCTCTGTCTTTCTCTGGATCTGCCCATCTCTCGGTCTCTCACCTCCTACCCCATTTATCCCTCCTTCTCTCTCCCTCCCTCCCTCCCTCTCTATCTTTCTTTCTATCTCTCTATCTGTCTCTCTGTTACAGTGCAGTGGTGAATGTTGAAACTCCTGGGTGTTTGTCCTGTCCTCCTGACTGTGTGTGTGTGTGTGCGTGTGCGTGTGTGTGTGTGTGTGTGTGTGTGTGTGTGAGGGGAAGACATATTGATTAGAGGGGCTCCAGTACATGCATGCTACTAGAGCCCCATTAGCTGCAGGGAGGACTGTAGTCTATGCTCAACACCAATCATTGGAATAGTCAAGAGTCAAGAGAGTTCATGTTGTGTTCAACAATTGTCCTTCCAAACTGTGAATCTTCTGAAGTACTTTATCAAACATTTTAAGCATGGTCTCTGTGATGAGAATTGTTGTTTGATTCATTTGAAATCTCTCCCAGGCAAAGGTAATATTGGCTGTTGCTGGAGGTATGCTTGGTCACTGGCAGCCTGGTTAGACTGCCATACTATTTTGTATCTTCAACACAGAGGTTTAAAACACTTAAGAGTCTGTTTGGGATTGGCATTGTGGATGGCATTTACATTACATTTTTAAACTGTGATTAATGGTTTGAGCATGATGTGGTGAACTGTTGAAGCAGGGCAAAGGCTTTCAAAGAAGAAAAACCTGTTGAATGATGAGCAGGATGTGTGAATTAAATATGATAGGAATCATTGACCCTTATGGGAACAAGTTGTTTTTCTGATTGCTTTTTTGTTTGTTTGTTTGTTTGTTTCAGCAGGTTACATTTAACCCTCACCCCACCCCAAACACACACACACACACACACACACACACACACACACACACACACACACACACAGACATATACACACACAATTAGTTCTTTTTATTTTTATTTATTTATAAAAGGGCAAAAAAAGTAAAGTTTCTGTGTTTCCCAAACAAGTTGATGTCACTAATACTCGTTTTGGCCCTACACCAAAGATACGATAAATTTGCTCTCAGTGTAGCCAGTAAACCTTAAAATATTCCAGTTGCAGAAGCTGTGGCTTTTACATAGCAGTGGCGGCTGCTTGTAAAAATGCATCTGTGTCTTTAGAATATTTCAAATCCGTCTGAGCCAGGTGCTTTTTGCTCCTGAGTTTTTACCTCTCCGCTGTTTTTCTCCAATTTGTTGCCTCTCAGTGAGACCGTCCCTCTCCTTCTCTCCCAGCCATTGCAGCTGACCTTTCTGAGCAGTATGGTGGGGTCACAGCTCAGAGTTAGAGCTCAAAGAGGCAGATGTCCAAACCCGTCTGCTTGTGACCTACATTCACTCACTCACTCACACACACACACACACACACACACACACAGTCGCGCACACACAAACCACAAACACCCCACACCCACACCCACACACACCATACGTCTTGGGATATATTTCTTTCACAGACACAAAGGAACTACTAGAGTTGTCTTTATCAACTCGGCACCCGGCTTTGTGAGATATAGAGCAGACAAACGCATACGCAGGTCAGAGATTTAGAACTGAGAAAAACACTCACCAGGTTTTCAAACTGTAGAGGAAGATAGCCAAACTGTGGTGTTTTGCTTGTACACTATGTTTTGGACATTACTCCCGATGGCAGTTGGTGACAGTTTGTTATCCTCTGTGAGCAATTTTTTTACAGTATGTATTTAAAATACACATAATAGTACATTTGACTGTTTTTTATTTGTGTTGCTTTGTTGTTTATCTTTTAGTAGGCCTAGTGTTTTTATTTAGTTCAAATTATTGTGCTGAACAATGCAATATATTATTATTAGAAATCAATTGCAAGCTATTCCAAACCTCTAATCTGTAGGCTAATCTTTTCCAAACCTTTAATTTGCAGCTTCTTGCTTGAACTACATTTTAACATTTCTTGGCCCCATGGCGAGTTTGTATTACTGTAACACTGTAAAGCAGAAGGACACTCAGAGAGCGCAGGCCCCTGCCAAACACAAATCTCAAGTCCCACAATGTTAATGAAATCAAATACACCATTAGGCTACTTGCATTAGCTTCAAAATTCAGTGTATTCCCATAAAGATCATGCAGTAGATCGACCGGCAGAGAGATCGGGCTTGGAGTTCTGGGAGCGAAAAAAACGCTTACTGACATCAAACTAAATATTGCTACTTACAGCAAGATTCAAAACTGTATATTGAAACTTATATTAAGACAAACTAATACTTCAAAATGTAAATAAATATACATGTCTAATTATAATAGAGTAACACAACTATTTCCTGTGCATTTTTGACAGTATTTTTAGGCATGCTTTGTTTGCCAAGGCTCAACTTGGTGATGTCTTTGTGGGGAAATATTGTGGAAGAGTGTGATTATTGTACATTATTGAATCTCACAGATTCTGCGTTGCCACTCTCCAGAGCTGCACATGCACTTTAAAGCAGAGTTGCATAAGCAGTTCTTTCAAAGCCATGTCACATTGCTTCACAATATACCTGAGAGAGTCGTTATTTTGACAATGACAGGTTATGTGAAAATACCACTTAAAATGCCACACATTGCAATGATTGGAGTAGCATATTTATTTACACACACACACACACACTCACACACAAGCATATGTGAGCTTCCAATGCAAATTGATGAAAGTAACACAAACAGTAAGAATAGTGTGTGTATGTGTGTGTGTGTGTGTTTTCCCCTCCTGAGGGCTAAGCACTATTTGCGCATGAGAATGCGTCATTCCTCCAGCAATGATTTAAGGCCACTCAAAGCCCTGCCTGCGCCCCGTATTTAATTAACTGTCCGTCACGCTGTATTTCCTGTCTACTAGGAGGCTGGCTGCTCACACCTCCAAATGGAGTCATTGTAGGTGTTTCATTGTGCTTCAAGGTGTGCATGCAGTAGCACCACATAAACTATGAGCTTTTGGACTAACCTTTTAGAGATGGAGATCTAACATGAGAGAGTGAGTCTTTGCAGGGCTTAGCATTGATCATAGTTCTGAATCATACATCATGGCTCACTGGAAGAAAAGCCCAGATGTAGAGTAATTGAGTGCATTCCCCCAAAATAGTATGAATGGGCTTGGATCTGGTGAATAGGCTGTTGTTTTGGTGGATTCAACAAAGAGGTTTGTTTAATATCTGCTTATAGAGGATATATAATCTTAATTGATTATGAAAGGTAAAATCTCCTAGCAAATTGAAGATGTGCATTGAAGAACCTGAAGGACACAGTTCAGACATTCAGCCAATTTAAGAGAATGACTGATTGACAGATAGGCTACTTAAGATCAGCCAGTCACAGCTCTTTCATTCAAGGTCAATAACTCTTTATCCAATGAGAGAGAGCATTCATGGATCAGTCCATCCCTTACAGTAGTAGAGATGGCACATGCCACTGACCCTGACGAAAGAAAAAGTCATATTTTATTCCTTTAAGATTTGCAATAGTACTTTTTATTGCCTTCTGGTTACAGGTTACTGGTATTTTCTGGTATATATACACATTATTATGTGGGTTGGCTGGCTTGCCTCCACACACACACACATAACAAAAAATGCTTTGATATAATTTGCCCCTGGTTGGCAAAAACTTGAAAGTGCAACAGCGCATTGCTCCCTATGTTAACAAAGTTAGTGGAATGAGTCAGCGTTAGATATCTTACATATTTATCTGTAGGCTGTGTGAGTCTTATCTGGGCTTTTTTTCCGATAAAAAGCAAGGAAATGATGCCGGCATTCTCTACGGCATTTCTGTGTGGCGTAAGCATGGAGAGGAGAGTGACGTATGGCGCAGTACGCCACACTGGGGGTCATGTGCTTGCGCTGATGCTGCTGGAGGTAGTGGCGGTAGCGTAGCATAGCGTAGCGTGACAGGGAAAATATGAGTGGCAGATTGTGTGTTCATCCTGAACAAGCGCTGGAAGTGCCTCTGTAGGCTACAGTACTCATGGCTCTTAATACCCAAGGCTATGTACAGTGTGCCATTCAACCAATGTGATTTACAGTTCATTGTAATATTATAAGATTTAGTATCAGACAGGTTCATGTGAAGTGGCTGATATGTTACTCTGGTGGACTGGCCACATACTTGATAACATGCTAGCTGTTCATTTATTCCACAGCTTTTTTTATACCATACTATTTGTGTCAAATAATTTGTTCTGGTACAGCGTGCTTGTCATAGGAGTGAATGAACCTGTGTTTTATAGTGTCAGCCTGAGAGTGAGAACAGGACAAAGACACTTTGAAAACAGGCACTGAGTGAGTGTGTAAGTGTGTGAGTGAGTGAGTGAGTGAGAGGTTTGTGTGTGTGTGTGTGTGTGTCGGTGGGGAGGGGTGTAGAGATCGAAGGCTTGAGCGAGGTGAGGTTATTGGAAGGGTGTGCAAGTTTGCTTTAAAGGGCCCTTCCTGATAGCTGGAGCTTGCGGAGTGGAACTATGTTACACATGACTGCAGTGAGCATGTCTGGTATGTGTGTCACCCTCTGTAACCTTCTAACTGTGACAGACGCAATGTTCAGCCACGGTTATATAACTGCCGCTACAGACGTCATCCGGCACTCTCTCTTGGCACAGGCGCGTGCTTGCTGGCATGGACTCCACCGCTGGAGGCTCGCTCCGCTCCTCTCCGCTTCGCTCGGATCGGCTCCTGCGGGGGGAAGGAGTAAGACACAGCACAATCGCTTCCCCTAGCCGGCCCTGACCGCCTCCCCCCCCCCTCCCCCTCCCCCATTTACGGCCCTCTTTTCCGCTTCTCAAATTACCAATTCTAATGTGGGTCTGTGTGTGTGTGTGTATGTTAGCATGCTTGTGCGAGTGTGTATCTCTCTCTCTCTCTCTCCCTCTCTTTCTCTCTCTCTCTCTCTCTCTCTATCTCAGAGTCTGTGTGTGTGTCTGTGTCTGTCTGTGTTCCAGAAAGTGTTGTTGCATCATCATTTGATAGGGCTTGTGGCAGAACATCGCTGCTTCATTGCAAAATGATGTAAATAGAGTGAGGTGTGGGAAGCAGTGTGTGTGTTTGTGTGTGTGTGTGTGTGTGTGTGTGTGTGTGTGCTCACCCATCACAGAGTCAGAACGGCTCACTGGGGCTCTCTAGACTCCCAAGAGTTTTCTGAGAGACGGTTTACAAGAGTTCAGTATTCAAATGTTCCATTTTATTCGTCTTTTGTTTCTATCTCGGGTAGACGTACAGTAGACTCATTTGTCACGGTGCCTGGACTCCTCAGCCAAGTGTCAAAGTGATGGAGCATCACGGACAAGCTTGTGTCTCTCTGTGGCTCTGAGGGAGCTTGCTTAGGTGATCATGTGTGGATGTTGCCTTGTTTGTCTGGGTGAAATTTGAGTGTGTGTGTGAGTATATACTGTAGGTGTGTATGTGCCTCAGTGTGTGTCTGTCTGACCTGTGAGGCAAACACGTAACGATCAGTGACTTTAAAGCGTGTGGTGGGCATGAAGCCTGTCCGTCCTTCTTGTG
>JASCQY010000244.1:59075-70019 GCA_030264315.1 Sardinella tawilis
TGTGTGTGTGTGTGTGTGTGTGTGTGTGTGTGTGTGTGTGTGTGTGTGTGTGTGTGTGTGTGTGTGCGCGCGTGTGTTTTAAAATAGCCTAGTACTTCCTTCAAAATGCTCATCTGAAAGCCTGTGCCCATGGGGCCCATAGTCTCTGTGTATGTCAACAAGGCAGTGGAGTTATACTGCATGTGTGTGTGTGTGTGTGTGTGTGTGTGAGCTCCAATAACATGAGAATAGTTCTACTGCATGTGTATATGTGTGTGTGAATGGCATGAGAATAGTTAGTTACAGTACACTGCATGTGTGTGAATAGCATGCGAATAGTTAGTTACACTGCAATTGTGTGAATAGCATGCGAATAGTTACACTGCATGTGTGTGTGTGTGTGAATGGAATGAGAATAGTTCTACTGCTTGTGTGTGTGAATGGCATGAGAATAGTTAGTTCCACTGCATGTGTGTGAATAGCATGACAATAGTTACACTGCATATGTGTGTGTGTGTGTGTGTGTGTCTGTGTGTGAATGGCATGAGAATAGTTAGTTCCAGTGCATGTGTGTGAATAGCATGACAATGGGAGCATGAGTGAAGCATTTGTACATGAGCACTTGTCCGCATGAGCAAGCAGAGCTGTGGGTATTTTTAACCACTTCCACCTCCGATGGAGTGTGAAAATGGCGTATTGCATTCCTTGGTCTTCTGCTAATAAAGTGGAGAGGAGAGGAGAGGAGGTGACTCAGGTGGGGCGGATTAAAGCAGTTTGTGGGGGGGGCGGGGGGGTTGGGGGGGGGCACCCGATACGTCATAATGCTAGTGATTAGTATCACCTCTTGCTGTTCATACATACATACATACTTCCTTTTGCTCTCACACTCTCTCTCTCACACTCTCTCTCACACACACACACACACATGAATACACACACACACACGCACGCACACACACACAGATACATGTAAGTGTGAGCGTTAGAGGCAATCGCACACACTCGCTCTCTCTCTCTCCTCTCCTTTTTTTCTTCCCTCTGTTGCATACATACACACTCACACACACTCACTCGCTTTCTTCTCCTTTTTTCTTTTCCTGTGCTTGTCCTTTTCTGTTTTCATTCTCGCTCACTCTTTCTCTCTCACTCCATTCTTTCCATCGATCTCACTCTGTCACCCTTTCTTTCTCTTTCTTTTGCTCTTGTTAACATTCTGTCGCTCTCCCTGTCTCTTGTGCCGCTCTCTCTCTCTCACTCGCTGTATCGCTCTCTCTCTCTCCCTCTCTCCCTCTCTCCCTCTCTCTCACTCTGCCTTGCTCCACTGACCCACATTCAGTGCCACTTGGCATTACTGAGAGAAAAATCAGCCTCTGAAAAAGACACTGTCAAAAGAAAAGTGACATGGCTTTGAATAATTATTTTTCACTACTTATCCATACTCTTTTCACAGTAATTTCAACAAAGGTTGTAGTCTTAAAACAAAGGAATAGCAGTTTTCTTTTGCATCCTGTTCACATTTTATTTATTGATATTTAATCAATTCTAGCTTTTGTATGACAATGAAACCTTCATAACAAATCCATGTATGCTGATTATTGCATAAGTCAAGAGTGGACTGTGTCTTGTTGGATACATTGTGTAATATTGTGAATAACCAACACAATTACACACACACACACACACACACACACACACACATCAGTGACATTGCAACATTTAGCTTATGTTTCCAACATCAGTGTCAACTAGGCCTATGGTGCTTGTCTTGGTGTCAGCCATCTTGTCAGTCTGAGAAAAAAATCTAAGGTTTTGCTCTCCATGGAAACCTGATAGCTCTGTAGATCTACTTCAACTGCGTACATTATGTCTTTTTGATGTATGAAGATGACAGGTTATTGTAATTAACAAGTAATATTGTAACACTGGTCACATGAAAGATAGCCTGCATGAAAAAGACCGAGCTGTTTTCTTTGCAATGTGCATCCCTCGTGAGGGTTGGAACCTATGCTGTAATGGTTGCATAAGGTGAGTGGGAATGAGTACCCGGCATTATCAGCCAGACAAACAACTGGAGGGCACTTACGGTAGGCCTATAGTATACATGTATAGGCTACATACATTCAAACTATTGAGCACTTTATCTTCCTGCTGACCCATGGCTAAATTGTTCTGTGAGCTGTATTCTGCACAGATCTAAATCTCGCTCTGTATGTTTTTGCAAGCAGTGGAACATAGATCGGCTGAGAATCTGAAAATCTTTCGTTGTTGTACAATTTCATGGGTGTACAATTCAGTTATGGGGAAGCGACAGTGTATAACTTCTCTATAGGATACCCCCTCCCCCTTTCACAGTCGGCTATTATGACAGTTATGATTAGGCTACCATAGCCTATTCTTTGCGTGGAAAAACATTTAACCCACCCCATGACTCAGTGATAGAAAATAACCACAGAATAAATGTCTGTATTTATTAAAAGCACTGTGAAAAAGTGACATCTGAAATTGTAGAGGGAAACGCTGCCATTTTTAATGATTTTTTGCTACATTTTGCTTGGTTAAAATAGGGTAGGTCTACTTGTTAACAAACTAAGCTGCGTCGAGTTAAATGTGCATAGTACTGCCTGTATAAATGCGACATGAGCTGTGTGGGAGAAGTCGCTTTAACTCCTCGGTATTTAACTATGAAGAAACGTCAGCGAACAGAAGGCTTTAATGGGTTCAGATGACAAATCTGTAATTAAAATGATGTGTAGGCTACATGAGAATCCGTAATATTATTATATTCTCTGCCGTGAACAGCCTACTCGATCCTGCCGTGTGGTGCGCTGCCGGTTACTTATGATGTCGTTGGCTAAGTATTGAGCTACCGAATGACCTACTTTCGTAGTTCGCAGCAGATCAGTCCTGTTTACAAGCGGCCGCCAGCGGAAGATGTGGAGCTGGTAGCAAAAAAAAAACAGGGAAGATATAGCGAAAAACAATCCGCACCGGGAATGTTATATCGATCTTGCTATCTGGGTGTTATTTCTTTGGGTATGTTTTACGAACTGTCTCCGCCACCGGTTTGTTGCTGTAGCGGTGTTGGCCATTTGTTTATAGCGAGTATAATCTCACACTTGGATTAATGCGAGAAGCGCTGTTGCCCACATTGGGAAATGTGGCGACGCGAAAGAAGCAAAGCGAGGACGTTTAATAGAACCGAAGTGCTTAATTCAAGGTAGGTTATGATTGATAGATTTTTTTCGCGCATGAAACGTCGTGATAAAAAGAAAAAGAAAAGAAAAGCCTATCTCCTGCTGTTGGCATGCTGTGCATGAAATGCACTGGTTTCTTCAGTTTGCATTGCTATCACCAAATAAATTGCAGGCAATGTTTGGGGTTGGATACATATGTTTTGAATTGTTGATCGTTAGAATTATTTAATTACAGGTCAGTAGCCTACCTACGACCCCATAGGTGGTTTGCTTGATGTTGCCGCGCGAGGCTGTTTCTTTAAGTTAATAATTTTACCAGAAGCTACATGACAGCGCAGAAAAAAACACATATTTCCCACGAAGAACTCAGTTGTGCTTCCGATTTCTCTTTTACTTGTGCAAGAAACAGAACTAGACTGCAGTTTGGAAATCGTATCCTAGTTCACAATCTTGGAATGCACTCTTAATTGGGTCACTATGATTGTCCGCGGAGAGAATTGTTCTTGTTTTGAGCAACTCTGAAGGAATGTTGAAAGGATCATCATCATCTTGAATGATCAAGATCTGTGTAGTTTTGTTAAAGATTAATGTATGTATTCTTCCTATTTGCTTATACATTTCTCTATAATGGGTCCAAAACCCATTAAATCTCTCTCTCTCTCTCTCTCTCTCTCTCTCTCTCTCTTTCCTCTAATGTCTCTGTCTTCTTTTGGCTTCTATACATTATTGAAAGATAATACACACCTTATGTCAACAGAGAGGAATGCCAATGTGTGATGCAATCTTTTCCTCATTTGAAATGAATTGGGAGACCCAGGTCAGGGAGTACACCTCATAGAGCACCTCCCTCACCTTATGTGTAGCTTCATACCTAGCAAACACTCTCTTTATGCTCAGCAAACGCGTCTCACACACACACACACACAGCCTCATCACCTGTTGCCACTCATTCTTCCTCTTCTACACACACACACACACAGACACACACAGACACACACACACACACACACACACACACACACACACAGACAGATTGTGATCAGGGCAGAGGTAATGCATTGCCGATTCCTGTATCAGATTCAGACCATATAAGACATAGACCATACAAGAATGTAAACATAAATAGAAATGCAAGTTAAAGGTACAGTATATTCCATGCCATATCACTTCATAGCCTTGTTGCCTGATGCCGCAGAGTGCCGTCAGTAGGGAAAATAACTTGATCTGATTTTGACTTGTTTAGTGCTGCTTTTACTCATTAACATACACATTTATATAACTTTGAATGTCTCTTCTGAACATCTGATGTAGCGATTAAGATGATGGCAACAACTGAGCTAGCTGGAGTGTGGCCAAAACGGCAGTGACCCTAAGTCCAGCCTGCCTGAGCTGTGGCCCTGACCGGGGGTATGCCTATTGCCTACTCCCTTTGGCCGTCCCCAGGAGCAGCTCTGGCTCTGCAGTCTTCTCTTTCACTTTCGCATCCAGCTCGGTCCTCTCTTTGCTCTCCCAGACCCTTCTCTCCCTCCCACTCTCTCTCTCTATCTCTTTCCCTCTGTCTTTCTCTTTCTCTCTCTCTCTCTCTCTTTTTCCTTCCCTCCCTCTCTCTCTGCTTCTTCCAAGAACACTGCATGCGCATCGACAGTTTACTGAGATGTGTTAGAATAGTCTTTGGAGGACAAAACACAAAACTAGCAGGAGTGTGATAAATAGACAGCCTGGAGGCCCACAGAGAGTACATGCATCTAGAGAGGTAGGTTCTGCTGACCCCAGACCAGTTCTTGGCTGAGAATGAGGATGCTGCATGTGTCCATTCACTCTCCAGAAAAACACAATACTGTACCGCTTGGCAAAAGTGCTGAGACAATTAATCGCAATTGTTCTCAATCGCAATTTATCGCAAATAATAATGATTGCAAGAAATAATATGTTACAGCTGGTAGCTGCAACTTAAGCTTAAGTGGCGCAACTCACACCAAACAAAAATAAAGGTACACCAGCAGCACACTTTTTTTCCAACAACAAAATGTGTTGTGTTATTTCTGTTTTACATTTAGCAGTAAATAACAGACATTATAAACAGTGCATTATTCCTGTGATTTCTGTTACTTTTTTGGTCAAATTAATTAATGCATAATAATCACAATAGGGCCTAATCACATAATCACAATTATTTCTCAGGCAATAATCACACCATTGAAATCGGTAATCGTCTCATCCATAGCTGGAGCTGCAGTGTACATCTTGTTTGTAAACATTCAATAAATAACAAACATAAGAAACCGTGTTCCTGCGATTTCCATGTGATTTATGGTACACTTTTTTGGCAAAAATTATGATTGCATAATATTCGCAATAATCGCATAATCGCAATAATTTCTCTTGCAATAATCGCAACATCAAAATCTGTAATCGTCTCATCCCTACTTGGCAACGTGTGTCACTGCGCCAGTCAGTCACAGGAATGAGGTATATCCTACACATATGTAACCATGAGCCAGTTGAGAAGAGCATTGTTTCTCAAGGAAGGAGGCTTGATTTGGCTTAACGGCTGCTTGCTACGTCATCGATCGCCGCCAAGTATCATACTGTTCCAAAGTCAAGGATACTCCAAAATTCTACCAAGAGTGCTACTTTCTTCTAACTTTCGAGGATGCATCGGTGTATCCTCAATGGTAGGGACATAACCATAATCCCGTGCCTACGTACAAAAGTTAACAGGTTTTAAAACGGCCATGGAGAACGGAGCAGAACAAATTGATCTCAAATGCTAGAAAGGTTCTCAGTCTGGCCTCTGAAGCGACCGACTCGCAAGGAAGCCTTCTATCGAGGAAGTGTTCTCAGCATTGAGAAACAGTGTGTGGCAAAGGATCTGTAGTTCTCATACGCTCCTCGTACTGCAGTGCAGCTGTATTTCAGGGGCCATGGCTACAGCTGGGGTATTATTGGTTGATGTACAGTACTGTACAAGACTGGGTTTATCCTGCTGTGTCCTGTCACTCAAACCTCACCTCAACATTGTGTTATTGTGTTATAGCTTTCTATGCTGCACAGATATCATTCACCTTTTTTTCCTGTGTTGTGTACACACACACACACACACACACACACACACACACACACACACACACACACACATACACACACACACACACACACGCACACACACACACATACACACACACACACACACACGTACATAAGTAATAACTGTCACAAGCAATAGTTGTCATGAAGCTTTGTTCGCTGTGCATGCTGCCATACGGAATGCCTCTCCCTGCTACAGTAGGTGGCTCAATCTTAGGTGTTGTGTGTGCCAGATTGAGAGCGCGCTTAGCATGCGGCCGTGTAATCTGCAGGAGCACAAGGCTGCAGTCATACAGGATGGACAGGTGTACAGGTGGACAGGCGTTTTGGCTGCAATCCACCCAAGTTGTTAGTTTGGGACAACCGGGATTAAATCTGCGCTTGGCATCCGACCAGTTCCTTTTAGAGTTGAGCTGTTTGCGTAGTAGCCTAGCAGATGCACCTGTGGATGTGGAGCCACACAAAGCGGCCACACAAAGCACACTGTTCCGCATGTGCTGGGCTCGACAGATGGATTAGCATTCCTTTCAAATGCTCTCACTCTAAAGCCTGGCCAGTATCTATATATGACGCAATATAGGTCACAAACCCCCCCCCCCCCCCCCCCTCCCCCAATTGCGGAACTAACATGAGAGGCGGAGTCTCAGTGACTCACTCACTCTCAGTATGATTGAAACATGTTAGCCGTGTAGCGTTGTTGTTGTCTGTACAGCCATGGCAAATGAGCCTGTGTTAGGTGATGAATGCTGTTGTGTGTTGTGAGCCTTGAGGCCGACCACAAGACTCCTTGACCTCTTGACCTCTTCTGACGAGTAATAGGGCCCACTCTTGGGGATGCTAAGCCGTGTCAGTTGAATGAGCAAGGAGTGGTAGTCAACATAGGTTGTTTATATATAAAAAGAAAAACAATTACAGTTTAGGGCCGTTCTTAGAGTAGTTGGTAGATTTGTTCTTGCAGCTGTTTTTTGGTCAGCCAATAGATATTTTGAACAGTGAACATTGACAGCATTTCTGACAGCTAAACGTTTAGGTACATGGTTAGAAATCCCCCACGGAGGGAGACGGAGGAGGGTGATGCATATTAGACTTTTTCCTGTCCCTTTTCCTGCCCCCCTGCACATCTGTGTGTGTGTGTGTGTGTGTGTGTGTGTGTGTGTGTGTGCATGTGTGCTTGTGTTCAGTGTGATGTAATTGCAGCAACACATTTCCTCTTCTCAGTAAATCTTTTTTATATGTGCTGTTGGCAGGAAATGTGCTTCTAGGTGTCTGTCCTCTCTCTCTCTCTCTCTCTCTCTCTCTCTATCTCTCTCTCTCCCTCTCTCTCTCTCTCTCTCTCTCTCTCTCTATTTCTTGCACTATGTGGAGGACTGGGTGTCAGACACTGTGTCATCCTTGGCCTTAGTGGTGTGGACTGCACGCCACAGAGTGGCGACTCAGACACCACTCACTCACAGTATTGTGTGCTACCACCACCACACAGCACGACCAGCCTGGAGATTGCTGGTGGTTTGGGTCCTTGTGAGGTGTGAACCAGCCCCACTGCAGTTCACCGAGGGCAGATGGTGGCCAGCCTCTGTGCACAGTGAGGTAGGCCATAGTCAGGCAGCTGCCAGACCGAAGGAGTTAGCATGTAGCTAGCAGCTCAATGCACTAAAGGTAGACAGACACTATAGGACAGTAAGGCTAACGTGATGGAGAAGCTGCCGGAGACGCGTGTTAGTGTGGTGTCCATGTGGCACAGTGATCTATCTGTATGTGTGTGTGTGTGTGTGTGTGTGTGGCACAATGATCTATCTTTGTGTGTGTGTGTGTGTGTGTGTGTGTGTGTCTGTGTGTGGCACAGTGATCTATCTGTATATATGTGTATGTGTGTGTGTGTGTGTGTGTGTGTGTGTGGCACAGTGATCTATCTTTGTGTGTGTGTGTGTGTGTGTGTGTGTGTCTGTGTGTGTGGCACAGTGATCTAGTTTTCCTGGAAAGAGGTTCCGTGAGCTCCACATGGCTATCAGGACCCTCCGGAACGCCCAGCCATAATATGCTTGCCAGCTCCAAAGGTCATCCACGGAATCCCCTGGGTCAGGCTCTTTTTCCAGCCCTTATTTCCCTCTAATCAGTCCTGCTGCATCTGACAAGGATGGCAGAGGTAGAGCTGGAGTGGACTGTTGAGGGTGAGAATGTTGATGCCACATTGAATCCCAGTGTTTTGGTTGCCGTTTCACTCCTTTTCTCTGCAAACAGCTGGAGTGGCGCAGTGTTGCTAGGCTGCAGTAGCATTTGGAGGTTGGTGTTATGTTTACCCTCATGTGTATTCACACCGCACAAGTTTTTTTTTTTTTTTGGCTGGAGACTGACTTACAAATGGTGGTATAGTGTTGAGCAAATAGCACTGATAACACAGCTCCATGGGCTCCGTGGAGCACGCTATAGGCTAGGCTAGGCTAGGCTAGGCTGCTCCAGTACACGGCCTCAAGAAGGAAGGAGAGAGTCAGTCACTCTCTTAAATATTAACCTGCTTTGGAAAGCGACCGTTGTACACATGGTAATATGTTTATGGTAATATGCAAGTAATACAGCATACTGTACATCCATCCATTTGGGGTTAACCAGAAGCTTTCTCTGAAAAAAAAACAAAAAACAGAATAGTTTTGTGGCTCATGATTTGTGGCTCGTGACTTTTTTGTCACTGAATGGTTTCATGTTGGAAAGGTAACGTTCTTTGTAGAATCTCCTCCAAACACAGAAGTGTTTACGTGCAGCAAGAGTAGCTCCTCCCTGGGGACCTTAGATTTCCTTATTTCCTGGAGTGTAGCATCTGCTATGAAAATAACTCCACTGATAATCACATAAATGTGTTGTTGTTGTTTTTTTCCCGGAACTTTCTAGCTACACCTTTCTCCTGATCTAGGGGGAGAACAGGTTTTCTACAGAATTGTAAATGGAATGTATAGCCTTGACTGTATATAATTGAAATGCTTCAGGGTTACACAACCTCAACCTACTCCTATTTTGCCTGCAAGCCTTCACCACATAAGTAACTTAGCTCAGAAAGAGCCTCTGCAGTCATTGTGATTGTATTATTTGTTATTCACAACTATTTTACTATTATAATTAATGTTCATTTAATTTCTTTGTTTATTGAAGTCTTGTGAGTCAAGTCAGCTTAAAGGCATGTGGACATGGGGGCTGGGGATCATGTGAGGGGTCTGTGTGGTGTTTGGGGTTAAAATTCATGCTGAAGGTTTAGTCGAAAACTTGAACCCGTTGAACTTGTCAACGGGGAAAGAGGCCTCCCTGACCTCGCCATTGTGTGTGTGTGTGTGTGTGTGTGTGTTTGTGTCACAGAGAGAGAGGCTGTTTCAACACAAGTATCTGTGTCAGGAAGGTATGCAGGCACTGGTCATGATCTTGAACTTGATTTTGGTGCCTGGTTTTCCCTGTGTGTGTGTGTGTGTGTGTCTCACAGGGTGCATGTTTACATTGACCGGCCTCAAGGTGTGAGTGTAACCGGACACCTCTGTGTTCCCCGGCCGTAAACATGTCTCACTTAACACAAGGCCCAGGGCTGGGTGCGGTGAAGGTATGCTGCAGTATAGGCGTCCTTAGAATTGGCCTCCACTGTCCCCTCCTCTCATCCGCTTGTGCGGGGAGAAAAAGGAGAACGAAAAAAAGGGGACACCTATACAACATCATACAGCCTCAGAGGTCTGATTTCAGGTCAGCTTCCTGTTTCTCATGGCCATTCTCTCTCTCTCTCTCTCTCTCTCTCTCTCTCTCTCTCTCTCTCTCTCTCTCTTTCTCTCTCTCTTTCTCTCTCTCTCTCTCTATCTCTTTCTCTCTCTCTCTCTCTCTTTCTCTCTCTTTCTCTTTCTCTCTCTCTCTCTCTCTCTCTCTATCTCTCTTTCTCTCTTTCTCTCTCTCTCTCTCTTTCTCTTTCTCTCTCTTTCTCTTTCGCTCTCTGTGCCATGCTCATACAGATGAGCAGGCTCACGGAGGACACCGGCTGCTCATCTGGCCTTCCACAACAAGGAGAGAGAGAGAGAAAGAGAGAGAAAGAGAAAAGAGTGGGGGAGGTTGTTGTAGGCAGAAAAGATCTTGAGAAGCAGGAGTTTGTGTCTGTGTGTGTGTGTGTGTGTGCGCGCGCAAGAGAGAGGGCGAAAGAGAGAGAGAGAGAGAGAGAGAGAGAGAAAGAAAGAAAAAGAGAGCAATTGTGTTGTCTCAGCACGGCCTTGGGTCGCTGTGTGAGCTTTCATGTGGTCGCAGCGCTTTCCTCCGATGGCCCTCTTTAAAGTTTCACTAACGTTCCCTGAATGTTTCATGGCCGTGCCTCATAGTCAGAATGATAGAACTGGGTTAACGTGGCACACAAATTACGTGTTGTAAGACACACCCTCACACCACAACACAACAAGCACACACCCAAACACGCAGGCACGCGCACACACACACACACACAAACAAAGAAACACACACACACAAGCAATTTGTCAGTGGGTCAGTGTGTCAGGAAAGAACAGCACAGACATGCCTCTGTCACGACGGTCTCTATAGTGGGAAGTCTGCTTGAGCAAATATTTATTGCCATGATCACTTAAGCAACACTGTGTGTATGTGTGTGTGTGTGTGTTTGTGTGTGTGTGTGTGTGTGTGTGTGTGTGTGTGTGTTTGTGTGTGTGTGTGTGTGTGT
>JASCQY010000246.1:6552-11689 GCA_030264315.1 Sardinella tawilis
ACTCTGCAGCTCTGCAACTCTGTACCTTTTCTCATTCACTCACATAGGCAGAGAGAGAGAGAGAGAGGTGAAAGAGTGAGAGAGAGAGAGAGAGAGAGAGAGAGAGAGAGAGAGCAACACTTCATGACACTGCATGACAACCTGATCTTTGAGCATGTAAATGATCACGCAGCTACACCTAATAATACAGCATTTATTACAGCATTTAGTTGAGAAGGGAGAGGACTGTTCAAACGCCAGCTGGTCTGTCTGTGGTGGTGTCCAAGTGTGTCATACAGTGCATATGGTGTGTGTGTGTGTGTGTGTGTGCGCGTGTGCGTGCGTGTGTGAGAGAGAGCATGTGAGTACTTGTAAATTTCAATGTGTGATTAGTATGCGTGTCATTTGCATATGCATATTTGTGTGTGTGTGTGTGTGTGTGTGTGTGTTTGAGTGTAAATGTGTTTGTGTGTGTGTGTGTGTGTGTGTGTGTGTGTGTGCGAACACACCATAATTTTGGGCGGAATGAAGTCCCCCTCGCAGGCTTGTCTCTCCATCTCCTTCTCCTCCTCCCAGTCCACATCATCACACACCACCTCATCCAGCGTCCCAGAAGACGTCTGCAGGTCTGCACCTGAGCGAGGGATACAGGGATGGGAGGAACGTGGTAGAAGAGAGAGAGAGAGAGAGAGAGAGAGAGAGAGAACAAAAGAGCAAAATAACAAGAGGAAAAAAAGGAGTGGGCGACAGAAAAATATAATTTTTTTCCACCCTCTACATATCATTTCCACACACACACACACACACACGCACGAACAGCATCCTGCAGGTCTTTACTAGCATGCTCTTGAGAGCAAAGATGAGCTGCACAATGCAATAACAACAACAACAACAAAAACAAGACCACACACTGTGCCCTTCACACATACAGTATCAGAGGCAAAGAGACAAAAGGCAAGAAAAGTGCAGAAAAATGCTACGGCACAACCAGTGCAGTGTGTGGATGGGAGAGAGAGAGATGAGACACACATAGAGTACAGCAGAGCAGAGTACAGTACCTGTGGGTCACATACAGTCGGAATGGAAACGAGGACACACAGTCAAGAGACAAGACATACAGCACAGCACTGCACAGCACTGCACAGCACAGCACAGCACAGCACTGCACAGCACTGCACAGCACAGCACAGGGACGCCAACAAACATGAGAAACAACATTCACCACCTACCACCACCGGTGTGTGTGTGTGTGTGCGTGTGTGGGTGGTGTGTGTGTGTGTGTGTGTGTGTGTGTGTGTGTACATCTGTGTGCGAGTTAGTGTTTGTGGGACTGAGGATGGTTGTGGAGTGCTGTGCAAAATACTAAAGGTATCACTAGTTGGCATATGAAGTAGACTTCTGCAGCTGTCTAGGGAATCTACAGTACATATGTTGCTTTTGTATTTATGTGCAAGTGTGCGTGTGTGCGTGTGTGTGTGTGTGTGTGTGTGAGAGTGTGAATGTGTGGGTGTGCGTGTACTGTATGCGTAAAAATACACAATTGTGTATGTGTATGTGTGAGTGAGAGTGTGCATGTGTGTGTGTGTGTGCGTGTATGTGTGTGTGCGTGCAGGCGTGCACGCGTGTGTGTGCGATTGCGCTCCTGCCTGCATGTGTACAGTACGCGTGGACTCACTGTCTCTGGAGTCGTGCAGCGAGTCAGGCTTGACGGGGGTGGGGTCACTCCAGGAGCGGCTGAAACTCTTGGCTTTGCGGTCGGCAAATGCTGATGGAGCGAGCAGCAGCGGGAGGAGGAGGAGGAGGAGGAGGAAGCAGGGGGGAGGCAGGGGGAGAGAATGTCACTCTGAACTACACACACATACAGCACATACACACATACACACCACCAAACACACACACGCACGCACACACGCATAAACACACTGACATGCACTTGCTCCCATGATGCATTCATGCAAGTAGTCTCTCTCTCTATCTTTCTTTCTTTCTTTCTTTCTTTCTTTCTCTTTGCCTTGCTCAAACACACACACACACACACAAACACCGACACACACACACACACTTCATTCTGTGCATTCTGCCTCCCTCTCAGGTTCTACCATAGCCACTCAAAAACACACACACACACACATTCATCCAAACAGGTCCAGCTGTGTGAGTCCTTGTCAAAGTGAAAGCTCAGATGAGGTGCCTGTTCTGTGCTGCCAATCCAGCTCTGCCATGAGAACCATGTAGAACAGGGTTGTTGAGGCTCCCACACTCTGAAGTACTGCAGTACATATGACTGTTACTGACTAAAGTTACAGTCCTTATGAGGTCTTTTGAAGACATATGTTGACCATTTTGTCTTTATTTTCATGTCACATAGCCTGGCTTTCATGACCATCAAAGCTCATACGAGCTTAGTCTGGCCAATCTCACATACTAACCACCTTCTCGAAGGCAGAATCAACGCTAAACTTGTTTAGCCCGCCTGTAAAGCTTGCTTCTAATTGTTGCCTGAAATTCTGGGACAGGAAATGCAGTAAATAGGCAACTTGGCCATACTGGCTTGAACACAAAATTTTGTACAGTGTCACAGGAAGTATGGGCAAGCCCAGGCTAATGTAACAGTGAAGAGTCACAGGAAAGGAGTGGGGGAGAGAGAGAGAGAGAAATGGGGTGGGATTGGCAAATAATTGTGTTGGATTTTAACCTGGGTCTCTGTGGGAAATTGGACCCAAAAATTGTTAACTCCACCTAAAACCACTTCAACCCTCCTCCATCCACTCAGACCAATCAGTCTATTCTCTGAAAGGGAATCAGACTCAAAAGCCAATCAGTGACTCTTATTTTGTTACCTTTAGCCTGATGATAGAGGAATGCAACCATGTTGTAGACGCACTGCAGCCATCAGGCACTAGGACTCCTCAGTTTTATGCATAAGTGCATAAGGTGGCACTTTGGAACACAAAGGGCCCAATCATGAATACACAGTGCACTGAAATATGAACAAGATGGGGGCCTATTGTGTTGTAGGCACCTTCATTAAACTGATTGTATTCACTTTTGGCAAGACCTCCAGGACCGGGATGAGGATTTTTTTTTGCCATCAGTAACCAAAGGTTACAGTTCACTTGGCTCAACAACAAATTGCTGTCAAGTGGACAGCATTTGATATTTGTTGTGACGCAGAAGACAGGCATGCCAAAGCGACGCCACTGAAGTTTAACACAAAATTCATTACACCAACTGCACAGAGAGAAGAAATACACACACACACACACACACACACACACACACACACACACACACACACACATACACACACACACACGCACACACAGCAACTCACTCTGAACTTTCATCCTACGGCTCCCCACCATGCGCAGGTGTTTCCGGAAGTTTCTGCAGCAGACCGGAGTTTACAAAGAGGGTGACATTGAACAGTGGGAAAATAGTGCAAAAGGGAAGGGGAGAATACACAACACAAAAAGAGAGGAGAAGAAGAAGAAGAAGAAGAAGAAAGCCATTAGGATGGTGAGAAGCAAACCATTCACACGTCTCTAACAGTAAAAACAAGAGAAGCCTGGAAGAGTGTTTGAAGTTATACACGAGTACCAAATATTTCTTAGTCATTTAGCATGCTCATATTCCTCACCCACATTAGTATTAATTTCTCCATAACTAAAAGGATTTTTTAAACGTCTCGCAAGTCTGTCCATGTGAACATCAGCGAGCTTCAAAAGGATTTAATGAGGGCAGCAGAGACCTACAGCAATTGTGTACAAACCGGAAAATTCTGCAATATTCCAAACAACACACAAAAAAGAAAAAACCTAAATCTGTCAGTCTGGAGGTGTGTTAGTTACTATTTTTACCACCTCCAGCTCCTCCGTACCCTCACAATTAATCTCCTCACTCACTCACTCACAAGCAGACAATATGGGATTGATTACTGAACCTTAGCAGATATGACACTGATTCAGCCAAATGTGTGAGTCACACGAGACAAAGCACACATTGATTAACCCAACGGTGATGAATGTGTTCAATCCAAGAAAACGTGCGCATGATCAATAGGATACTCCATCATCACAGGCAATGGCAAGGCCTGCATATTGCTATATCAGGCTACAAGCCAGTCTTCATGTTTCAGGTCTGAAATAACCTACAAGCCATAAACTTATTTACATGTGATAAAAATATGGATTGAACACACATATACCGGATTTCAAAATCAAAGATTCATGGGCTCTTTTTTTTTTTCGTGCCAAGTGCAACCTCTGCCTTTCTTCCACAACACAACACCTTACCCTTCTGTTTGCACCCACCCACTCGCCTGCCTGCCCTCCCCTGCCATCAACCCCATACTCCCATCCCTTCATCTCACAGCTGGGCGTCAGGTAACCATGGCGACATGCGAGCTCGTCGAGAGGATGGAATGATAGCGGGCGGCAGAGCAAAAGCGCAGCTAGACTGTCCTCATCTCACCCTTTACAAAATGGGGGAGAGGGGGAGAGGCCAGAGTGGAACAAAACAGGAATAATGGATGTCGCCCCGATGCGCCGCGTTCTATAATTCATGTGGAGGAGACTCGTTCCGATGGCCGCCTTCTCCTCAACTCCAGAGGATGATTGTTATGATTAAGCCAATTATGTGTAGAGTGTAGACGACTTAGGAGTGCTTCAGCAAAATCTTGATGAGCATCTGCTCTTAATGGTTAAGTGATGCGATACTTTAGTGACACTTTTCAGCTGCTGGGCTCACAACCTAAGTGCTCAAAAAGCACTTCTTCCAACAAGCCTCCAGTTACAGACTCGTTTGTTTTGATGAACCAGATGCGCAAATAGCAACAGGATGAGTTAAAAGGGGGTGTGTAAAAAAAAAAAAGAGTTGGCAGACCATGTGGATTGTGTTTCAACTGAGGAAAGTCAAGCCAGCTCACCGACAGAAGACGCGAGACACGAGTATCCCAAAAATAGGAGCATGACTCACCAAGATCTCAGTGAGCAGAGCAGGTTGATCAGCGCTGACATCTTCATCATTAGCGTCCGCCATTCCTTAACTCTCTCTCGGCACACGCCGTGTCTTTGTTCATTATCAATCAGGTTGCCTTTGTATTAGAGCTTGGTCTAAAAATTCCCTCCACACCACTGGATCTTATTTTTATGGAACA
>JASCQY010000250.1:0-12525 GCA_030264315.1 Sardinella tawilis
GTACGAGAAAATGTATAGGTGGTCCCCAGACTAAATCTCACTTGAGATTTAGGCTGGTGTTAGCCAGGCTAGGAGGTGGTAGTGATGGGCACCTGATTGTGAAGAGGGTTCATTTAAAAACAGAAGCACAGAAAAATACTCACTGTGTTTCTTCATGTTTTCACTGAATATGAACTATTTCTCAAAAGTGAATTTATTTTCATCTTCACAAACTGAACTAGTTCATGTGAAGTTTTACTTACAGTATAGCTTTATATATTATATACTGTATAGCTATAGTTTTACTCATTTTTTTCTTTACAAACTGAACTAGTTCATGAAGTTTTACTTATAGCTTGATCACAGACCAACCCATTGTCTAAGTGTCGAAGGGTTTGCATGTAAAAGCGTATGTGTAGCGTAAAAGTATGTATGTCACTTAACCAGATAAGAGCCAGTTTTCCTCCAGAGGGTGAGAACAGCATCTTGACGCTCTTCGCTTGTGCCAAGCTCAGATAAAGCAAATGCCCCAACCACCAGATCAGACTGCACCTGTACGAAAAGCAAAGATTTAAAACACTTCTTCATTAATGGATTTCAACAAAATCTCTAGTATATACAAATATTTGTTTGAAACCCAAAAGCAGTGTACTGTAGGAGTCACCTTACCTTTGGGGAGACGGGAAGGAACTGACGAAAATAAACATTGTCAATGAAGGCTTTTCTGTTGACATCTCCATCTAGCAGGAAAACAATCCATTATGTGTTTTGTTTGATTGTTTGTTCATTATCTAAGACATCGATATTTAACCTGAATACCAAGTAATTAAATACCTCTGAGAAGTCGCTCTGCCAGATCATTCATAGCTCCAGAGCTGTCCACACAAACCATCTCTTTGAGCGAGTCTGCCCAGAGTGAGTGGGATGCCCTGACAAGAACACACACACACACACACACACACACACACACACACACACACACACAATTTCAAGGACAACAGCAAGCGTTTTAAGACACAGATCACCATGAAATCTTGAAACAGACCCAGAATTCCCTGCTGATACGAGCCATATGGCAACATGCTGGCGCAGGCGGCAGTGTGTTGGTGTTTTTGCTCATCGTTTCTCTGGCAGTCCCCCAGTGGCCTGCTGCTATTTCGCCACAATAGTATTTCTAAAAGCAGGGATCTCAAGTGTTCAACTCATCTTGGAGTGACATGTTGTGTGGGGATTCCAGTATATTGGGGCGAATGCAGGAGTTCCTGCAGGGGAGACTCCTTAGGTCATTTATGCTATTTAGGCCTACCCAGTGATATCCTGCCTATCATAGATGACGTGGGTAATCAGGAGATTCAGGAGGGTTTCAAATGTTCCGATTTTGGGCCAGTCAGGGGAAAAATAATGCTGACAATTATTTCATCGTCTTATATAGTAAAGTGCGTTCCCCATTTATCTGAAAATACACTTCCAACATCACAGTAATTCTAGCTGCCAAGCAAGGGAGTTATATGCTACCAAATGCGTTGGCTGGGCCCATGTGGGTCGTCCTCTCTGGAACAGTGGCATTAAATTTATTGTGGTAAGTGTGGCGGTGAGGTAAAGGCCAGAAAGCCAACGCTTCCAAATGAACCAATTTACAATCCCATAGCCTAACCGAAAATCAACCATAAAAAAAAACCAAATTAATTTCACCAAGGTACCGCCTTGTTTGGATTTGGGCATAAACTCACGGCCTCAACTGCTGCCTATAGTGTGTGCGTGTGTGTGTATCCAAATGTGTGTGTGTATCCGTGTCTATGCGACTCACATGCAGACAAAGCACAGCATCATGCTCAGGGAGATCCATTTTAAAAGAATCCCTAAAATAATGACCTCAGGTGAAATCAAATTGTGCACATGCAGACCCTCATTAGGCTACTCAAGTCAAGTCAAGTCAGTTTTATTTGTCAATTCTTCACATGTACTAGACATACAAAGGAATGGAAATTGTGTTTCTCACTATCCCATGCAGACAAGTATCATTGGCTGGAGAATACACCTCTAAAATGTCAGGTTTTCAGCAAAAATGACATATCTGATACAGCCAAAAACTTACCACACAACTGTTCCTAGCCCAGAACCAAAGTCCAAGAGGGATTGTGGTGAGAAAGAAGGATCGCGCCTTTTTATCTACAGGACCAAGACCATCAGGACAAAGAAATGAGTACAATTAGAATGTCATCTTGGCTCTGTCACACACAGAAATTCCGAGGCTTCTACCCCCATAACTCACCTCATGGAGAGCCCTGCGAACAGCTGCATATCCACCTGCTAATCTGGAGGCCATGTACACCACGCCTAATGCCTCATCATACCTGCAAGAGCCAGGGCGACACATGAGCATACACACCAACCCAGTGGACACATCCAGAGGGTGCTATTACAACTAGGCGCTCAGGCTGGTGTACAAACCCACTGTACCTGAGAGGTGTCCAATGGTAGGTCGTTTTTCTCAAGTCATGTAGGACTCGTCTTTTTATATGAGCTTCCAGATTGCTATCCTCCACCTCTGACTCAACAAAAAGACAAAAAAAAACATACAAAATATTATATATTTACCTCTGTGATTAAGTGAAACTGGGTAAGCCTTATAAACGCCTTATAAAATCCTTGTAAATCCGTAATTTCCTTCGGGATTAATAAAGTAGCTCTTTCTATCTATCTATCTACAAACCATAAATGTCACCACATACTAGCCATGTGTAAAATCAAACAACTAGAAGCAAAATTGTAAACTAAAATATATCTAAATAAATAGCTTACATCACTGGTCTAATCATGTTCATTAGTCATTCCTCTTGTACAGACGAACCCATGTTTCCCCTCAGCTAGTGTTTGCAGTAGCTCCTCTAGTCCTCATCACCTGAGCTCACCTGTGGGCTGCTTCTGTAGGGCCCCCCGCAGAGCCTTCTCCAAGGCCATCGCCTTCGCTCTCAGCTGCCCATCCTCCACTTTGCGCTTCCTACTCCACAGGAAGTTAGTGAGACGCTGGGCTTTCTCTGCCAGCTCACTGACCTGGGCATCTGTCAGAGAGGGGATTGCAGTGGAGGTGTAAAAAACCCAAACAAGCAAACATTTCAGTTCTGAATTCAAAGTGACACCATGTTCTCTATTTTCAAGGTGCAATCACGTTGTTTCACAGTGGATCAAGCATACTTTTTATGACAAATAGAGCACTTCTCTGCAGCTCATCAGGCAGACGCTGAGCTTTGAGATTTGTCATTCCAGGGTGTTTCCTGTGAGGATTGCCTTTCAAGAAATCTGACTGCACAAGAGGTTGGACTGATGCACTTTGAGCCTGGAGGGGAAAAAGTGGACAAATTCTTTAAATCAATATTCAGTGGCGGTTTCAGCAATTCATTCACATGACAGGTGACCAGTAAAGGAAAAATGATTTCAGTTGGGATATATTGAGATGAGTGCTGAACTTGGCCCAGGTGTCTGGCTCAATGGTCACAAAGAATTGGAACATAACAAAATCATGATTACATAGACTAACTTATTGGTATCAAACATTACAGTAACTAGGTATCAAAAGCCAATACGGCAGGTCAATGCAGTTCATTTGTAGTGACGGCAACACATTCCGTCCAATCGCGGACGTCAAATTAACATTTACCACGCCCAATTCGTTTTACTTTCCAGATAGTCGGTATTTTTGCCGGCAACAAGAATTACAAGCTCTTTGAAACATCACTACTGTTAGCACAGACTATTCCCGGATACAGAGAAGCATTTTTTAAGTCTTCTTTGATCGCGCCATTAACCCACCACTAGTAAAAATCCAAGAGCATTGTGTGGGGTATATAGCCATTTCCTCACTCTAACTACCTTCCGGAGTGGGCGGAAGCTCACTGTAGAAGCCACTATCTGAGTACCTAGTTACTCTAAAGCAAGCTTCGGGGAAGGTCTGAGACAGGGGCCATTTGCTGTCCTCGCAGGTCATCACTTGACTCAAGTGAGCGAGTGCACAGAGATCGTGGGCCTACACGAGGCTTGTTAGCAAAAGACATTGCTGCGTGCCGATACAGTGTACGAGCAATTGATGCCACCTCGATGGCTTGGAATCGCTCGCGGCTAGCGACTGAGTTCGATGTGTGAGCTTGTGTACAACACCAGAACCCAATTCAGACTACTCTCCCTCCACTCCTTTTAGGGGAATATTAACAGGGACACTTGGATATAGAAGGATTAGCATCACTCAAAGTAACAAGGACGAGCTTAGAACTTACCCTAAATACAGTTTTCCTATGTGAGACAGACTGGCACTGAATACAACTCCTCAAAACTCGCATTCGAAAGGAAGACATATCCCGGACTATCTGTTTCAAAACATTAACTCTGCGAAAGATTTCGAAATAAGGCTGAGAATGTTTCTAACAAAAAGACAGAACTAAACACATGCATATGACCCGGTAGCGCTGGGACGTCATGAAAATAGTTCCGTCCTGAAACGGATGTATAGGAACAATTCTTGCTGCTACTTTTAATTGTGCTGTAATGTTTGGAACAGTTTATAACAAAATTGTATGAAACACCAATATCGCATTGGATTTTAGTGGTTTATTTATATAGTGATAAATTGGCATGTTAGAGTTTGTATGAATAAAATAACTTGGAAGATGGTGATGTGACGTAATTTGCGCGCCTCTCGAGCAGTCTGGCCACTTCGTCTGCATTGTCAGGAAGTTGAATTCCACCACGGCTTAAATTTGTCCTGAATAAATATACACTCACAACAAATGCAATTATTGTGAATAACTGGCATATTATATCTTAAATATGAGGCGAACAAGGAGTTGCCGAGGAAAGAATGAAGGAAATGCACAGAATGGGACCTCAACTTCGTCAGGTAGCAGCTAAACTTATTTGTCAGCTTGCTTGCGATCACGCTTTTGTCGAGTCGATTAGCATTCTTTATTTGTGGATGAATTAAAATAACTTTTAAAACCGAAGGTTCCCGTCGTCTATTCTGAATTACTCGTTTGCTCAGTTGCTCGTTTATGAGAACTGATAGCTTGGGTCATTGTGTGCTCAGAATTATCAGCTTCATACGACAGGTTAAGGTAGACTGCAATATGATAAAATCCTGTATAATATTCATTATATATTCATTATAGACCATTTAGTGCCTTCTGAAGGGACCAGTGCACAAACTGTATTGACATCTCAATCTCTTTACAGCTGTATGGCAGTGGGAGGGGGACGATGGCCAGTGGGAACCCTACCCACCTGCAGTGTGCACCCAACTGGATGCAGCAGTCATGGCTGGAGAGACCTGTGTCACTTTGAGCCTCGTGCCTGGGGGCCGCTATGAGGCTGATGTTGTCAAAATGGTTCAGACCAACCTGGTTACCAAATACAAGAGGAAGATTCGCTCTCAGGCGGTTAAACCAGGTCAGGGCATGATGTTTGTGCCAGTATAGTCTATGTCTTGTGTGTGGCATTATCTGACCAAGTGTTCACTCATTCCCATCAGAGAGTCTTGATGGAGGTGATACAGGCAATGGGAACCTTTTGGGACATAGCACTGGCCAAATTAAAACGGAGGATGAAGAACAGCCCGTGGTCAAGAAGAGACGGGGTGCAGGAGGAAGACACAAATCCAGCAAGGAGGTTCCTCCAAATGAAAGTGAAAATGAAACTAAAGGTGAGAGCCATTATCTACTGTTCATGGTATCCACACACAGAAAGTCATCCCTGTATGTCTGTCACTGTATGTCAAGTAAGTATTTGTATGTATGTATGGTGTGTATTTACTTTTTTTGTTTGTTTTTTACACAGAAGTAGTAAAGACTGTGGTTATGAAGGGAAAAGCCCCGGTGGACTCTGAATGTAAGGCCAAACTGGGAAAGGTACAGATCTTTACTACCCTCTGAAGTAAGGTGGCGCTGTCCTTACCGTAAATTAGCTGCTTTTAGCATGATGAGTTGGAGTATGAAATGTCCATAAGTAATGTTAAATGTCGAACATGAGTGGTAGCTTGAGCCAGTCTGACTGTTGATGTGACTTATTCTCACACCCTGTGTGTTTATGACCCAAATGTGATAGGCGCATGTCTACAGTGAAGGAAATGACGTTTATGATGTTATGCTGAACCAGGTGGGTAGAGAGAGAAGCATTTGATGTCATAACAATATGCATGCACACTGTTCTAAGCCACTGCTAGGGGAGTCACGATGACATTGTGTCTTTGCAAATGTACTCCTCAGACCAATCTTCAGTTTAACAACAACAAATACTACTTGATCCAGCTGTTGCAAGACGATAATGCCAAGACCTATAGCGTGTGGATGAGATGGGGCAGGGGTGAGTGAACTCATGAAGCAAGAAAAGCTGGTGATTTCGGCATGGAATGTTTTACACTGCTGACCCTCAACCTTTAATATGTGTTCTAGAATTGGCTATATTAATAATAATAAACTATCACACTATTGTAGTTTCTAAAGCTTATATTGTCAACTTCACAACTCTGTTTTCAGTTGGTAAAGTTGGACAGAGCAGTTTAGTGGCATGCGGTGGTGATCTTGCCAAAGCTAAAGATGTCTTCAAGAAAAAGTAAGAGAATTCACTGTTTTATATGCTGCATGTACAGTATTGGGTTTACTATCACACAGTTCACGTAGAGGTTTTCTCTCACAGTTGGTCAATCCTCTCTGTGCACACTAACAATAAGGGCCATCATTTATACATCTACACCATTTATTATCACAATATGGAATAAAACCTCAAAAAATATTTAGTACAAATAGAACACAATCTCAAAGAAGTAATCTGCTCTTGTCCCAACCCACCCGCATCCATTAATGTTTTAACAGATTTTCTGACAAAACCAAAAACGAATGGGAAAACAAAGCAACCTTTGAGAAAATTCCAGGGAAATATGACATGATATTTATGGACTACAACACCAATGACAAGGCAAGATTTTAAGCACATTTCATTCATATTAGCATTACTTGTTTTTACGTATTCTGACTGAATGTTGTGTCGGCACAGCCACAGTGGATAATTATGTTGATCAATGCATTTTTGGTAAGATTCTTAAGGTTAAAAATTGTTAAAATATGCATAATATACAAAAGAAGTCAAATAAGTGTAGAATGTAACCTGTAACATAGCCAATTCCCAGTACCCTGCAAGGTTCTTAATTGACAGGTCAGAGGAAAACTGAATGTTGGAGGATTATATTTACTGTTGCTTATTATTGTTAATTTGGAATGATCTGCCGGACCAAACTGACCACTGAGTGGCCTCAGTGAGCTCTTGTCCACAAGATGTGCTTCCCTTTTTGCCCTGAGTGTCCATTGTATGGTTCTGTTCTGTACTACCCTCACCCACAGGAGGAGGCCGAGGTGAAGGATGAGCCGGAAACTGCGGTCAAGAAAAAGATCTGCAAGTTGGACATCAAAGTGCAGTCCCTCCTGGAGCTCATATGCGACCTCAAAGCCATGGAGGAATGCGTGCTGGAAATGAAGTTTGATACCAAGAAGGCTCCTCTTGGTATGTCGTTTTTGGATGGGCCAAAGTATCATCATATCATGGCATGTCTGGTCATAGTAGATGTTTTTATGTGTATCTGATTAGTCCATTATTCCCCCATATCAGGACACCTTGAAGGCTGTTGTCCTGCTTATCACCCGGTTGCCACATTTCAGTTTAGTTTCATTTTATGTGTATTGTCCTTATACAGTAATTACAACAATGGCTGGTTTGTAGCTTTAGTGTAGTCGCCTTGTAGGAAAGCAGATCCACACAACACCGCATGCCGTTGTTATGGTTACCATTCTAAATAGCGCTGATATGGAACGGTGATTTGAACTTTTTTTTATCAGATATGTCATCATTATCGGGGGAATAACCAGCACTCTGCTAGCCAATTAGAAAACAGTATTTCTTTTCTGCGGGTGATAAGCTAGAGTATTTGCTCCAGCATCTCTCTTGGAGCCGAAGCATGATGATGGTGTAGTGTAGTGAATGCTAGCCATGGGGATTCTCTGGCTGTGTCCCTGCTGCAGGTAAACTGACCCCAGAGCAGATCCGTGCCGGCTATGCCTCCCTCAAGAGGATCGAGGACTGCTTGAAGAGGAAGGGAAGCAACAAGGAGCTCCTGGAGGCCTGCAACCAGTTCTACACGCGCATCCCCCACGACTTTGGGTGAGCAGCATGAACGCCTGCCCTGCACACAGGCACTTGCACATGGAGTTGGGTTGAACTGGCCATGTTTGTGTGGGCGTCTCTACTGTGTGTGACTCACGTGATAAATCTCCTCCTCAGGCTGCGCACTCCTCCCATCATCCGCTCCGAGGAGGAGCTGAAGGAGAAGATCGCCCTGCTGGAGGTACTCTAGCATTCTTAGGCTCCTTTCCACTTTAGCACAATTTGGTGTCAAATCAACAAGGTGTTCATACAATGTGAGTCAATATGAGGGTGAAATCTCAAATATTACATCTCTGGGGATACAGTATGTGGTTAGTCACTTCTACATCTTAATTGTAAAGCAATGTTAAGGGGTTCTATGCAGCATCTGTACACAGAAACAAATGCCAGCTCAGTTTGGTAGTATATTTCATAATGGCCTCTTGGAAAAAAAAGAAAAAAAAAAAAAAAAAGTGACAGATTAATGCCATGGGTGATTTAATCTGTTGGTAACTGACCTGTGAAACAGACTAATCAAATGATTCCAAATGTCAACTTTAGCATGGTAAACAATACAATACAACCAGGAGGAAGTGGTACAAGTGGAAAGATGGCGATGAAAGAATTGCCTGAAGGCTGTAATATTGTGGATTTGTCTATTGTAGATTCTTGCACCACAAATGAGGTGGGAGGTGCAGCTAAAAGTGCTGATTGTGCCAGAGAGGACCTGGACCTGTTTGTGTCTTTTGAAGGTGGCCATTTGTTCTCATGTTGTACTGTATGTCTGGTCACTCCCACTGCTCTGTCTCTCTTGGCCCTTGCAGGCGTTGGGTGACATCCAGATAGCAGTGAAGATGGTTCAGTCATGCATCAGCAATGAAGAGCATCCTCTTGATAGACAGTACCATTCCCTGCACTGCCAACTGCAGCCTCTGGCTGCCGCCAGCCATGAATTCCAGGTCAGCTACTAGCCCTTCAGAGCACACTTGTGCCCTGTTTGGGTCGGCCATTACAAACCCACACTTGTGCCCTGTTTGTGTCATTACAAATTCAAACTCGCTCTGCCTGTGGTTGTCATGTCTGCAGACTTAAACTCTCTCTCTCTCTCTCTCTCTCTCACTCCCTCTCTCTCCTTTTGCGGACTTAAATCCTCGCTCTCTCTCTCTCGCTCTCTCCTTTCGTTGACCCTCTTGCTCGCACTAATCCAATCAGGTCATTGTCGTTATTGAATCACTGTGCCCTCCTCTAGTTCTCCTCAGTACATCCCTCTGCCCTCCACCAGCTGTGCTCATGGTGCTTCTCCGTCTCTCTTTCCCCCGTCCATCAGGTGATTGAGCGATATCTGCAGTCCACTCATGCCTCCACCCATAGTGACTACACCATGACTGTGCTGGACATCTTTGCAGTGGACAGAGAGGGGGAGAGCAGCAAATTTACCTCCCAGCTACACAACAGGTTCCAAGCAGCAGTTTGTCTGTCCCTCTCCCTCCCATGCACTCTGTGCTCATGACCTGTTTGTGCCCCTCGCTAGAACCTAGCTTGGCCAGTGGCATTGTGCAGCATGCTGTGTGGATGTGGGTTTGTGTATGCACTCTATTGGGTTTGTCTATTTATTCATGTTTATGTGTAACTATGTGTGTTTATTTGTTTTCTCCCTGTGCGTGTAGGATGTTGTTGTGGCATGGTTCTCGTCTCTCCAACTGGGTGGGAATCTTGAGCCAGGGCCTAAGGGTTGCCCCTCCAGAGGCTCCAGTCACTGGTTACATGGTGAGTGAGGGGGTGTGTGGGTTGAGGGAGCCCAGAGGGACAATCACATGCATTCACCTAACTTGGATGCTGTGTGACCACTGACTTCCTGTTTTGTCTATTTGGTGTGCCTCTAGTTTGGAAAGGGGATCTACTTTGCCGACATGTCATCAAAAAGCGCCAACTACTGTTTTGCCAGTCAGAAGAATAACATTGGAATCCTCTTGCTCAGTGAGGTGTGTGCTACCAGTCAGGCCACGTCTTGGGGTCTGTTTACAATATCTCCTAATCCCTCAAGATAGCAGTGTTGTAACATGTCTGTTGTGGGGACAGGTTGCCCTTGGAGACAGTAACGAGCTTCTTGCTGCTGACTATGAGGCGAGCAGTCTGCCTCCTGGGAAACACAGCACCAAAGGCCTGGGGCAAACAGCTCCAGACCCCAGGAACTTTGAAACACTGTAAGTCTTTCCCACAGTCGTCTCTTTGCCTCAGCCCCCCCCCCCCCTCTTCTTGCTTTCTTAGGAACAAGTCTTGTGCCACCAGATACCGTATACTGTGTTTGTTACAGAGCACCATGACAACCTTGAGAAATTGTGGTCTAATTTCGGTGGATGGGAGTTAATGTGCGATTTGGATGTGAAACTGTTAAAATGAGTAGTGGTAGTGAACGTGTAGTGTGCTGCTAGTTTACAGATCTAACTGTCTTCCTGGAGAGAGTGGACATTTTGCCTACCCTTCAAGATTCTTACTTAATCTACAGTTGCCTGGAGTTTTGATAACTTTCTCCTCCTTCCTTCCTTCCTTCCTTTCTTTCTTTCCTTCTCTCTTTCTTTCTGTTTCGTCTTTTCTGCCAGGAATGGTGCCATTGTACCCATGGGTCCTTGTTTGAAGACCGGCGTCGGTCAGAGCGGGGGTTATAGTCTCCTGTACAACGAGTACATTGTATACAATCCTGCGCAGGCGTGCATGAGATACCTCCTGAGAGTGCAGTTCAACTATTCCTCACTGTGGTGACAGATGCCTTGAATGGAAAGTCAGTAATATCCTTATTCATGTTACAGACACTAAGTGCTTATCATTTCCACTTGGGTTTTGCGTATGGGAAGATTTTAGGGAAAAAAAAGCAAGGTTAAAGCTAAGGATGTTGTGCAATGTGCAATGGGTATGTATGAGTTATTGTTGTAATAAAATGGTTAGTTTTGGTATACACGTTTTGTTTTTTCTTGTGTGTGTGTGTGTGTGTGTGTGTTTATAAATATTTTGTGCACTGAATAAAATAGATACAGCAAAAACTTTGTCATCTATGGTTTACAACAGAATGAAGAAGAATGTGTGTGTGTGTGTGTGTGTGTGTGTGTGTTTAGCTGAAACCACAAAACACACATGTAGTATATGTGTGTGTTCACATGTTTACAGTAATGCCTGTGATTGGCTATGTAATATGCGTTTTTATTTCAGTTTCTTGAACCGCCCCCAAAAAGAATCAGTATGTACATAAATATGTACATGATGTCCAGGTAAATGACGAGGGCGCCGAACACATACTCCTCTGGGCTGAGGCTGTATGTCTGCCTGCCCATGACCAGCTGGCAGTCCACCGCCAGGAACTGCAGCAGAGGAAGACACAAGTGCACATGCATCAGTGGCGACACAAAAGAAAGAGACACAGTAACTAGTACCTGCACTAAGACATATTACGTAGATACTACACATGTATTACACATGGTAGAATTGTGGTGGCCAGTTATGGCAGTTGAAAGTTCCTGTGCGGTCTGGTGTGGGACGGACAAGTGATGACTGCAGCCCCCAGAATCCTGTCATTTGAATGCTAATCTGTAATCTGTGAGCATATTTCTGCTCTAAAGAGCTTGAGTACACAGAAGGTGGGAACGTACCAGTGAAAACGCCAGAGCCCCAAGGAATCCGTAGACTGCAGGCAAGATATTTGTGTAGTAGAAGATGCTGAAGAAGCCAAACATGACCAGGTTTGCTGACAGCACAACCAAGATCCCATTACAGACTGAGAAGTCCACTTTAGCCTGTGCGACATCAAAGAGGTGACATGTACAGACTATGTTCAAAACGAGTGCACGGCTCAGATAGATCGACATATTGATTAATAGATTCCAGATCCTACCTGGGATGAGAAGACAATAATAGCGAAAGAGGTTGCCAGTGTCGATCCCATGGCAATGATCACCGCAGGAGTGTCGAAATTAGAGGCCACTGTACCCACCACGTATGAGAGACTGAGAGTGACTAGGCCCTGTGAGGCATGCAGAAATGAATTAAAGGACACATTCACACCAAAACAGAACAGTTGTGTTGTTGAGTAGTGCTCCACTAGCATTTTGAGCCTAGAACAGTCATGGAATTCTGTCATTAGGAAAAGTCATGAAAATTGATTTTGTCATGTTATGTCATGGAAAAGTCTTGAATTTCTACCCTTGAGAAAGCCCCATTTCTTGTGAGAAAAAGTGAAGTGTGTTGACTAATGTGAAAGTGAAACCGTTTTTGTGGTTCTTCTAGCTTGGTATGTGGGTTGAGAGTTGGGGAGGTGTTAAGATGTTTGGCTGTAAGTAGAACACAAGGTCAGGTCCCCCGGGGGGGGGGGGGGGGGGG
>JASCQY010000252.1:0-12985 GCA_030264315.1 Sardinella tawilis
TTTTGTCAGCTAATTGTACTCGACCACTACTTCCACTGGAATGTTAGGTTTGAGCGCGCCGGCGTATCCCTTTAAGTTGTTAGGCATGATTCTGGGCTTTCATTTTTGTGACTTACGGCTACACAACGTTGGCAGCTGCGCTGAAACAGCTTCATCCTTACAACACAGAATAAGACTGTTGGGAAACATTGGCCTTCAGCTCTTGTGGTCTTTACTCGCATGCTGTGTAGGAAGGTACCCTTTCGGTATGACCTCACAAACAGACTACAGCACGCTGCATGCGCTCCAGCGCCGTGCGTGCCAGAAACACGCACATAGGGCGCCGGTCCAGTCTTGCATCACTGAGCAGCGTTGCTGCCGTACGGTTACAAAGCTGATTAACATACAACGTTTACATTTGAGGTCTTGGGTGGGAAGCTGATGACCTGGCACTCAGCAGCCAGAGCTCGTTAAAAAGCCCGTGGGATTTGGAGGTCGGAGCGTGGCAAGGCCGGCCCGTTGTCCCGCTGCGGCCGAGAGTAAACGAGGCGTCCGCTTTTGGAGCGGCTTCCTCAGCACTTCTCGCTCGGCTCCGGAGCAGCTCTAGGTCAGACCAACGGCTTGTGGTTCTAGGCCGTGACTTCAGACGTCTGGAAACTAGCGTGAATCATTCCGAGAACCCGAAACAGAAAGGAGGCTAAATTAGGAAAGGGGATGGTCAAGTAAAGCGCCAGCAGAGAAAAGATCTTTCAGCTGCCTTTTCACAGTTTAAGAGATGCTGTTTTTTGGAAGGGGTGCTGTTTTGGGACGAAAGAAAGCACTCTGGTAATATTTCATTTCAGTAGGCCTTCATCCCTGGTGTCCCACTTTGGAACACCCTCAGAGTACGGGAAATATTACATTCTTAACATGCCGGGCAACTGTAATAAAATAACGTACACTGACGGAAACTACTTCCATTGCATAACCATGTTGCCAAACTTTTAAGTCCTTGCCGATACGCCCAGCGGGGTTTAAATCTGTAGTATTACAAGGATGCTCATTCGTCTTGACCCTTCATTTAATTAACAACAGTGGAGCAGCGCTCAAAAAGGCAATCTCTGGCTCGCAGATTATCTTCTCTGATCAGCAAATGAAAACATTTAGTTTCCCAACTCCTCGGGCAAAAGGCCCGCCTCTAATCCTCACGCCATCTGTGCGAAAAGATCTTTAGGCAGGCACGCAATGATGTTTCCCCTCCTCATCCCGTCCTGCCATTGACTTGCTTGGTCTAATCTGTTGTTGAGATGTAGCAAATTGTTGTTCTGGTATACAGTATGATATATAGCTCCATGGAAACACTGATTTGAGGAATAGAATTAGATATTTGTCACTTTGTCTTTAGGCCTAAGTGTTTGTCCATCTAAAATAGGGTAACATTTCACATCGGCCATAACGTTTTGTCATCAGTGCAACTTTTCAGTAATTTTATGTGGATTGAGTTGATGTTATTTGGGGACATTTTGATCAAATTCATTATGTCTTATCCAGTCAAGTCTCGCTGAATCACACAATAGGCCTGTCTTTAGAGAAAAGGCTATCAAAATGATCTGAAGTGGTTGATCAATGGTTTGACGTGGTTTCGAACTTAAAGGTTCTTGCTGTGCTATTGGTTATGCTTTCAATTGTTGTTCACTGATTGGTTGCTAAAAACAATAGTTGAGGAAAGTAAACCTTTAGAAGAGTAACCCTGACATGTAGTAGTGCTGCCTCTGGTCAGGCTTTTGCATTTCTGTTTGCTTGTTTTCTTTGTTAGTTTCTTCAACGCTATTGTCAGTGAAGCATTTGATAATAAGTCCATTCTTTGACATGTTTAGGACTATGTGGTCAACCAAACAACAGTTCTGCACAAATATGATTAGATATTTTTGTGTTGTAGGCGCTCAAAGGTCCTTTCCATCCAGGTCTTCCTAAATTAATTAAATTATAGGCCTACTGTTGGGGGTATTCCTGCTTCTTGGAAATAATTTGTTCAGTTTACACTAAACTGTAACTGTAAACACTGCATGCACCCTCTTGCATCAAATGTATGTATTAAAAACCAAATTGAATTATTCCTAAATTAATTGTGTATTTTGAAAGCATCTGAACCCATTGCAATTACCCAGTTTTCTACATGATTTGGCCATAAAATGGAATCTGATCTTTATCTAAATATAAAACAATGTGCTAAAGTAGTAGTAGCAGTAGTTGCCTAGTCTTTATTAAAACATCCATAGATAAGGGAACTGTCAATTTCACTGCATTCTTTACATTAGTAATCATATGCATGTGACATATAGACTTTGTACCAATTGTATTTCTTGAAAAAAAAAAAAAACATACCTAACGCAAGGTGCACAATTTTGGATTTTAATCACAAGTTGAACCTCAGGAAACAAATGTTTTGATTTCTACATAGAACAAGACTTCCTAAAGGCTCAATGGTAATCTACTGAGTAGAGTACAGCAGGCTTCCTCTCAATGCCATTGGGTATGCTAGTATTATTTTTAACACAAGAGGGCAGCAGAGCTTTTCTTTTCCTCCCCATTGCTGCTTCTCCCTGTTCTCCTGGCTGCTGGTGTGGGTCATAGCAGTTGGCCTGCACCCAGAGCAAGTTAGCCTGTTTTATTTCCCTGCTCTTTCATTTCTCCGTCAATAATTCCATACTCCACAAGCTTTCTTGAAGAAAAAAATGACAATGATTAAACATCCTTGTTTTTTTTTTTTTTGAAGAATTATTATTTTTAGCAAGCAAGATGATTTTGGGGAAGGTCAAGGGGGGTGGGGGGTTGGGGGGGGGTGCATCATTGAATTGCATTGGCTGAGTGGTTATTCTATAGCATATGGCCTTATTTGCCACTGGCCAGTCTGGTTAGATTTAGTAACATTCACTTCAGCTCAGGCTGGTGTTGGAACCCCAGCAGATCTGAAGGTCTTTGGCGCATATGTGCATGCAATCCTAGTGTTTGTTTGAGAGAGGAGGCAGCCAAAACCTCATGCTCCAGGCGTCTGATATTGCACACATGCGTAACTCTTCTCCTGCCTCCCCCCACCTCCAACCCCCATCTTGAATTCGCTTCCAGGAGTCCTCAGTCTAACGTGTATGAATGCGGTGCACAATCCGTGCCAAATGCCTAAAGATATAAACCCTAGATGTGCTCTGGTTGGTTCTGCATACATCAGGACTATGCCTGTGGCGCTGGGAGTTCTCTTGTCCATTGTTCCTACATTCACTAAGCGTTATTATGATGTTTTATTTTCCCTGAGTGGAAATGTACCGAAATGTGAACGGTGGTCGATGTGCTCTGCATTTCTATTTGAAAGCACACTGTGACTCTGAGCACAACTAACCCATGAGCTACAGTGATGAAGGTCAAACATCTAAACAATGATTTAATTTTTAAAAGTATGCTTTTGGCAGAAAAGTATTTTCATAATCCTTTTTTGATGGCAAAAACCTGTGCCCTGAACAAAAACCAAGACCTCATCTGTGCAAAAGAGGTCTGCGACCTGCAAATATGCATAGCTCCAGGAAACTTTTAAAAAATATTTTTTTACAGTGAAATGATCACCTATTGACCCAAGTGGCAAAACCAGGAATTTCTTCTTACTCTTATCTTTCTGCTGAGTGGCCACACAGCCATCTCTGTCTGTAGGTAGTTCACATGTCTCCACCAACCACTATCTGGGGTTGAGAGGGCAAAAGGAATGACAACACATGCAGCCAGACAAGACCAGCCTTGTGGGAAGTAGCACTGCTGTGAGTGGTGTGCCATTGTGTATATGTGTGTGTATGTGCCATTGTGTGCATGTGTGTGTGTCTCATTATATGTGTGAGTGTGTGTATGTGCATGTGTGTATGTGTTTCATTGTGTTTGTGTGCGTGTGTGTGCCATTGTGTGTATGTGCTTCATTGTGTGCATGTGTTTCATTGTCTGTGTGTGCGTGTGTGTATGTGTCTTCACCAGACCAGTCAGCACTTGCACGTAAAGTTGAACGCATGGAAGCCCAAAAAAAAAAAAAAAAAAAGGTACCACCCTATGGCAATGCACCCACACAACCTCACAAGCATGTGTGAGGTCCGTCTGTACAGTCCGCTCTGCTGGCAATGGTGGTCAGGTTCTTTTATACATCAAAATCCACAGACCCTCTTTTGTCTGCACAACTTTTACATCGCTGTTTATGACAGATACTTAAAAAAGAATCTAAGATCATACGCACACACCGTTTTTGATCTGGTCTGCTCGGACATTAACGCGCAGCATGGTGCAGAGAGATATTCATTTGTAATAGGATTACGAATATTAAAAGGCTTTGACACCGGGGGTTGCTTATCAGTGTCTAATGAGAAACCTCAGATCCTCTCTCCAAAGCACAGGTACATTAGCCTATTACAGCATAATCACTGCCAAATTACTGCAGAGTAATCAGTTTCTAATAGCCATTAGTTCAGTCCCAAAGGGGATTTGGATCATGATAAATTAAAGCTCCACATTATGCAAATTGACACGTTGTGTTTCTGGGGGGAGAGAAAGCTGACTAAGCTGGCTTTAGTGGGGCAGCAGTCAGACACTCTCTCTTTCTCTCTCTCTCTCCCATGCTCTGCCTGGCAACCCTTTCTTTGTTATAGCGTGACTGAGCGTGACAATCACCTCAAATGATGAACAACCTCTATTAATAATCAATACAGTTTGTGTTTGTATTGCGGTGACAACCATTAACTGTCTTTATTTGTACCAAATCGTTTTAAACATGATTTATTGTTTCTCCCTCAGTTGTGAGAGTATTAGAGAAGTGTCATTATTTATATTTCACCACTGTAATAATAATATAGTCACTCTGAAATGTTCCTGTTGCTATCACTCTCAGCATCATGACTGTTGTTTACCGTTGTTGTTTACCGGTCTGTTGTTTACCGTCTTGAATAAGTTTCTGTCGCTTTACATTGAGTCTGTATGCATGCATGTTTGTGTGTATATGCATGCATGTATATGTGTGTATGTGCATGCACGTGTTTGTTGATAATACTGTTAATGTACTGTGCTTAGCTTACCTCTGTAACTGGGTGGTGTAGTTTTGCCACCCCATGGCAATCTCTGAAACATAGGCTACCTCGCCCCAGCTTTCCATGGCCTCTGGTTCATGAACCACTCTGCCAGCTGTGATCATGGATCACGGGCCCATTCCCTCAAATCCCTCCAACCCACAGCAGAGCCACTTCCTCCCTGAGCTCATCCATCCATACACATGCATTTTGATCTTCCCTGTGTGGCCATCAGTTCAGGTTAGTTCCCCCCTGCTCACCTGCTAACAGTTAATGCTGTGGTGTGTGAGGAGAATTTGCCCATATGACCGTACTGTATGTTTATGAGCTGAGACATGTTAAACAGGTGTAGGACAGACAGACAGACAGAAAATAGCCCCACGGACAAGAACGCTGTCTGTCTGCCTCTCCACACTGTCATTACCTTTTGGAATGGGAGGCCCTTTGCTTTATTTTGCTTTTTAGCTCAAAAGAGCAGTGAGCAGCAGTTTCTATTCTCCCTCTACTGTGGTTTATGAGTCTGTGCTGGCAGGAGGGGGTTATAATTCTTAGCTGGATTTTTTTTAGGGTTTAATAGAAGAGGAGAATTCACTCTGGCAAAAGTCATAGTTTTTACGAAAAACTCTGGGTGGTATAACATTGTCTGTGAGCATTTTGGCAAATTAAAGCTGTGCTGAAATGTTTGTGTGAAGGTAGTGCTGCTCATCTGTGTGTAAAAGAACGACAGGCATTCTTCTGATGGTGATGACATGGATTTGCTGCATGGATTTAAACGGACATGTAACATAAGTGAGCTCATTAGTCTACGTTTTACCATTAGAGAGAAATTTCTGTTTCTCTCCAGTACAAAAAGTAATCAATCTTCTTTGGTGCTGATGGCTCAACCTACCCTTTGTTCATAGTGCAACTACATAGGGATTTGATAGGCTACATGAAGATTCCAGAGGTTTGCCTGGAACACAAAACAGCTGATCAGAATGCCATTATTGCATCATCTGGAACCTTTTGCGTGGCTGGAACAAATCAGCCATGACAGGTCGGCCAGATCATAGCCAGATCTGGGCCGAATGGGAGCCAGATGCTGCTTCCATGCAATCAGACTCCCAACTGCTTTGAGCATCCATGAAGCAGTAGTCAGGGCTGTAATTAAGTTGGATCGTAATATTTATCTGCACCAGTCAGGACAGAAATGTTGAATCAAGCAGGATTAAAGGCAACATATAAAAATGTTTAGTGAACTATTCCCCACTGTTTGCCAGTGTTTGAAAACAGGAAACTGTGCCCCCCAACCCCCCAAAACGGGGAATGAACCATGCTCACCCACTCAGCTAAATAAAAGTTACACCGAGGTTGTAAAACTCCTGAAATAAATATATAAGTGCAACTACTACAAGCATTAGGAAGCTTGATTTGAACCAGTTGTTGGTAATGGAATGGCTTGGCTCAGCCTGCAGGTGAGTGTAATGTGCCACAAATGGTCCAAAATGGGAAAATTACGCACAATTTGCACTTAGTAAGCATTCAGATGGCAAGTCGTGAGAGAAAAAAATACCTTCTTTCTTTCTCGGAGGGGTAGAGGAGAAATGTCAGCTCTGTGCTCCCTGCCAAGGATTGTACTGGCTGGGGGAAAGGTTCCAGCGTACCCCCCCCCAAAGCACCCCAAAAGCCTCAACCCACCCACCACTTTCCTCTTTTCTCTTCTCATGCCGTGTGAGTTTGAGGAGGCGAACCTGAGCCCTGAATGGTCTTACCACAGCCTTGGGCCTTTTTCTTTCTACTCCGACTGAGCTGGACTTTCATCTAAGTCTTGCGCATACACACACACACACACACACACACACACACTCCATCCCTTACCCTCCACCACTTGCCTGCCAGATATTCTAAAATGTGCTCATTAATTCTGAAGGGCCAATCCAGTGAATGTGAGGAAAACACTTTGGAAACAAACATGTGCTCTTGTCATCACTACTGCATTCCCACTGAAGCCTCCCGGCAGTGTGTCCGTGTGACTGGCCAGGCACTGGTAAACACTTTTGCATCTCCTCTGCATCCGTTGAAGCGATTATCCAAGGATAACATTTCTGCTCTCATAGGTGCATACTAGGCTTAGTGAATGACACAAGTGTGGTTTAGATACCGTATAAGGTTCCATAGCACTAGACAGGCACATTTTGCAGGATTTAGTACACACAGTCAGTAAGCGGTGGAAGAGTAAGTCCTCAGCAGCCATGGGCCATAAAAAGTTGGTTAACTGCTCTTTTTGGTGATCAAAGTGCTTACTAAAACACTCCCACGTTCTGTGGGGAGGCGTGTTGAGGAGGTCAGAATTTATCCTCCCATTGCATTTTTTAATCTACTGTTGTAAAAGACTGCCATTTGACACTTAAGTAATAATTCAAGACAACAGCAGTCAGAAGATGTGAGAATACTAATGTTGTGGCAAGCCATGGTTATGTTACTGTTTTAAGAGACACTAAATTTTATTCCTTTCATATATTTGTGCTTTATTACCAGAATTATCGCCAGTGCCTTGAGTAATTCCCCTGAAACTGTGAGATCAGAGTTCACCAGTGGACAAAGGGTAAAGTGACTGCAGTGGGGAATGAGCTTCCAGGACTGGCATAAACACTCTCGCACTGCCCCCTAGAGGAGACCTTGTACAGTACATGTCAAAATAATATGCCTTAGGTTATTGGCAGGCAGTAGCTGTTTCAGCCAATGAATGTAAGCCAAGATTTTGAAACCTGGCATGGGACTAGGTTCACTCCTCATTATGACATATTTCAGAAAATAATAAAAAATAATATTGGAATAACAATTCCAAGCAGTAAAACCTGCCCTTTCATTTTAAATATTTAAAATATTTTCAAAGCAATTGAAATGATGAATAAAAAGTAAAACTTCCATTTTTTTTAGCAATACATTTCTTGATTCTACTTACTAATGTACATTTGAGTCGTAGCAGAGCAATCTTTAGATGTTCCCCAGTATGCTTGGCGAACCCCTCCATTTCTTTTCTCCCAGTTCATTTAGAACGCTCTACTCTATATAGGCTGGGTGAAGAGGACTCTGTGAGCTCCCATTCTGCTGTGTTTGCATTGCACCAGTTTATCAGTGTCTTCTTCTAAAGCACGTATAGGCATTGTTCTATCCAATCTTACACTTCCTTCCTGTCTCCTCTGACCATACCTTATGTCATTGTTTGCACAGCGTGCAGGCTTTACAAAAAAAAAAAAAAAAAAACAATGTCAGCACTCATTCTGCAATGAGGAGAACATGCTGCAGTGAACCAGTTTTGCAATGTGCCCAGAGTAGAACGAAATTTAAGGGAGAAAAAAAAAGGTCAACACATTCCATATTTTCAGGGTTTGTGCATTGCAGCAGGGTGAGAGCTCTGTGAAATCGATCACGGAGAAAGAAAGAGAGAGAAAGAGCTCGAGAGAGATTCAGGTTGAGTGCACAGAAGATTGAAGACGTTTAATTTCAGGATTTTTTTGTTTTTCTGGAACATTCAGGTCTGCTTCATTTTCTCTTTAGCACGGCACAGATATTATGAGTGTGTAGGCCTCCATTTGCTCCATGGCTGGGCACGTCTTTGGTGAGGCTCCTTTGGCATGGTATGGTATGGCATGGCATGACACGCCAAGGCCGAGAGAGAGAGAGAGAGAGAGAGAGAGAGCGCTGCCCATCCCAGCTTATATCTCTCCCGGGGTGCTCTGGGTGTTTGTGGTTGGGTAATTCAGAGGAGCAGGTACAGTATCCCTAGCCCCGGGCACAGTAGTGCTGCTCCCAAGCCAGACAGGGAAGGCTTCGGTTGGGAGGATGAATTCCCCTTACCCTCTCCACCCCCCTCCACTCTTGGCCCTGCAGCAAGGGAAGGGAAAAGCACATGGCTGCAGCTGAATCTGGAGCTTAACCCACCTCTGGTGCTCTGGAGCAAGAGGATCGCATGAGAGAGAGGAGGCATGTGGAAAGGAAAGGAGGCAGACGAAGGACAAGAAAAAAGCGCCCATATTTGTGTGCATGCAAGTTTGTGTGGTGTGTGTGTGTGTGTGTGTGTGCATGTGTGTCTTGAAATAAAAGTTTCCTACAGTGAGGCCCATGCAACTGTTCATTATGCTCACCCTCAGTTCAAGTTTTCTCTTTTCACCCCCTTCATTTAGATTTCTCTGAGGTTGGGACCAGTTCTTTACAGTGACCCCCACAGCAGCTGAGTTTGGCAAAGGTCTGGCAATGATTCATAAAAGGCCAGGTCTGTTTTACTGTAGCCTGCACCCTGGAAAACATCAAACTATAGAGACAATGCAGTTGGTAAAACATGAAGCATAAGGTACACTGAGGAACCAAGGGTTAAAATAAATAAGTCATTATCTGACTTCAAAGTTTGACTTTAATTTTCATGAAATTTACTTTTTTTTGTTTGATTGGTTAGAAAATTTGTTAATGTTGATATTACATTTAAAATCAGGACAAGCATTTTAAATTATATTTCTTCAGTTGGCCTGAATAAAGTTTTTCTTTATGAAATGTCAAACGAAAAAGAGAAATGTGGCTTGACCAAATCCATGACCAGGGTTTATACAAATACTGGAGGTAGGCTAAAACAAAACATAACCAACACACCAAAATTTACCAAAATGCATTCTATGTGCACGTCATTTCGCACTGTTACAAATACTGTATCCATGTCAATCAGTGGAATCACAAATCTAAGCCACATTGTCTACATTTTTTATTAAAACTTTACATGAAAAGTCATAGATCTTCAGCAAATGACACTTAGTATTTGGAGGTCAAAGGATCACATAGCCTAAGAATAAAACCATAACTGACCGTATTCTGAAACGGCTCAATGATAAGTTGGAACAACCGACTTTCAATTAATTAGCTTTGGTATCTCTGTAAATATGTTATGCTTAACACAACATATAAACAATTCAATTGAGACTATTAAAACTAACATAGATGAGAGAAATGTCTTCATTCATTTACTACATACTCATTTCATTTACGTTCAGGTTGTGGGATTATATTTTTTATTTTTCGTGCAATTAATCACAGTCTCGGTCTCATTTCTTCGGTCTCTCGATAAAAATAAGTTGCGCAAGAGGCACAGGTGGTTGGTGAAATGCACACGGGCCTGTCGTTGGAAACGGCACACTTTACAGAAATAGTCTAAAATTAGATAAAAGTCAAGGAAACGGTTGAAAACAGCAATATATTTAATTTAAAGATTATGTCATTTAAAGCAGTGACTCTGTCCTAAATTGACCTAGGCTATGTCTCTTTTTTGTGTTAGAGAAATATCAGCCTTGGAAAAGCGAATTGAGGGAAAAGACACACAATAAAATGTCCTTAAAATAACTTAAAAGCAGTACGACTTTTAAAAAGAACATATAGGCTATTTGGAATTGGGTCTTTTTCAAAGTCTGACACAATGCATTGAATTCAATCCGACCCTAAGTTGCTTCACAAACTAATAGTTAAATGCCATTGAATTATTGCCCTCATGCTTTAAATTCTTACAAGATGCAGTTAATCTGATATAATTTTAGAATATGATAAAGGCCAAAAATAAACAGCCTTAGCCCATATAAATAGGCCTAAATAGCTCATATGTGCTTGACAAGAGGGTGCTCAGGCTCAGTCAATAGGACCACAACGTTATTACCTACCCATGGCATAATGGACAGTTTCTGCGAAGACCTTGTCTAAGAATTTAATGGGAATGAAAGAAACGTCACTTACAAAGGAACAAAATCTCTGACTTGGAGACAAAGCTTCAACTACCCATCTCTGGTCAAAGCTGTTTTTCATATCATTCTGTAGCCTATGTCTTCGCGAAGTGTTCGATTGACATTTTTTTGTTATTTGTGTGAAAACAAGCTTTTTTACAATGCATAGTTCAAGTAATTAAATATTGTCCCAAATGCATAACATTAAATGCAATACAGATATCTCATATAGGACCAGCAACAAGGCCTACTTTACTGCCTACTGTTTGCTTATTAATTAAGCTCTATACACAGTTAATTACATACCAATATTTAATTCACAAAAAGCCATAACATATAGGCTACATTTCAAACCAAATATACAATATTTGTTAATATAAATAGTTCACCAGCCTATAAGAACACAAGGCAGGGCCTAGTTGGGCACGGTGACTGGTTATTAGCACAGGTTGACCTCAGTCCAGTTTCACTAGAATTGTACACAGAGTTCTGTCAAACCCCATGATTTCACTGCATGAACTGTCGCAAGAATAAAACATTTTATAGCTGTTCACCGCTCTGTATCGCCTAACGCGAAAAAGCAGGCCTGTACAAAGCCTTTTGAACCAGTCTACATTACTGTACTTAGTTATAAAACTTAAAAAAAAATGTAGCCTAAGTTTTTCTTTAATATCTAGGAAAATATATTTTAAACATTAACTAACTGCCTGGATTAGTGCCTGGCCTGGTGACAGTGAAAGCTCGGTTTGCGCACTTAACTGCCAATCAGGTAGCCTATTTTCAGGATAGCCCCGCAAATTTGAAGTAGCGAATGATATTAGATCATGTCCAATATATTTAAATCATACTGATAATCGAAAATGGCTTCTGCAGTATGGGGGTAGGCCTCTATCCTAATATCATCCCTTATTTTACATGCATATCCTCCTGAGGCAACATATTTTTTGCGATTTGCCAAATAGCCTGCACAAAACTGACCTCGACGTATTCTGCTGGCATTTTAAAGGGCCCAAATTACATAATTTATTTTTCTTACAGTTACTGTAGCAAGGTGCTCACGGACAAATTGGATATCGGAACCCTGGTCCACACACTCTGCCAGCTGATTCACGTGTGGACGCAAACCATCTCACGCCTCTCTTCACACACACACACACACACACACACACACACACACACACACACACACACACACACACACACACACATTCACACAGAGAGAGAGAGCTCCAACTTATTTGAGGTGAGGCATTTGTAGGGTAGTAGACCACTAATTTTAATCCAAAACTTGCACAGTGTTACCAACTTGTAACATTTGTCTGTGCTTGGACATTTGGACATGGAGTAGCTTAGGCTACATAAGATTTTGTTGAGCCACTGTCACCTGCCACTTTCTCGACCTTTCTTAAAGAGCAAGTATCAGACTAGTGCCCCTCACTTTTCTCTTTTTTCACACACACACACACACACACACACACACGTGGTCTCTTAGTGCACAGACTCAGACACATGTGTATTTACTGTAAACTACTGTACAGTATTGTATTGTGTGACTGCAAGGGTGTGTGTGTGTGTGTGTGTGTGTGTGAGTGTGTCGATCAAATCGAACTATTTTTTATAACATGCGATGGGACCTAACGTCTAGCGATTTATGCAGCCCTCGGGCTTTGTGTTTGCAACTGGCGATGGAGCATAAAGAAGGAAGGAGGGGAGAGGGGTAAAAAAGGGAGAGAGGGAAAGGCAAAAAGGAGAAAAGGAGAGAGAGAGAAAAAGGGAGAGAGAGAGAGAGAGAGAGAGAGAGAGAGAAAGAGAGAACGATGAACACCACCCTCCAGCAGTTTCTCCTGAAGACATTCAACATCTTGGGAAACAGTTTTATATAAGACAGAGGTTAGCCAATGGATATGGCTTTGAATGCACGCACGCACACACACACGCACAAAATAAGTTATGGATGAAGAAATAGACACAACAATTATCAAGGCTTTTCTCTTCTACAGTGTTGCTTCCCATGAGTACAGGAACGGAAATGCACAACACAACACACACACACACATACAGTATACACACACATACAGTCACACAACACAATACTGTAAAGTGGTTTAAATACACATCCTTCACGCACACTGCAGTTTAGCACACTTGTGTCTTTTGTGTGCATGCGCACTGTCACTGACAATCTCATATCCTTATACGAGG